>JAEIFU010003728.1:0-24751 GCA_018904235.1 Lordiphosa stackelbergi | reverse complement strand
ACTGACTGACTGACGACTGGTGACCATCTTTGGGGCCAAAACCATAAAGATAGAAACATGAGATTTTCTCAGTAGTTTTATCTAATGCTGAAAGTGAAAGTTAGAACGGATTTCAAAAAATTCTGTCAGAAATGTGAAAATTTGCGGAGAAAACTGTTGTATGAAACACACCATTTTTCATCGATCAAGTTGAAGCCGGTGCAAAGATCTATGAAAATTCATACTCGCTGCACTGCAACTTCGGAAAGTTGTCCCCACTGGATGGAAAGTGGGTGGTCAAGGTTGTATGGGCGAAACTATAGTTGCCAGCGATTTGCTTCAAGCTCCATTTTCAAAGTTACATAATAAAATATGGTTAACTTTAAAATTTTACAGAAAATCTATCCATGAAATGGAAAATTCGGAAAACTGTTGTATGAAACTTTTTTGTTTATTATCCGATCAGATTCAAACTCATTTTCAAAGATCTATATGAAAATTGAACAATAACTGTGTACTAATTTTCAGAAAATCCGACCTGGAAAAGTCGGAAAAGGGTCGGAAAAGTTTGGCATGGTAAAAAAATTTTTTTTCATCAGAATTGACTTGAAACTTGGTTTGCAAGAATAGTACGAACAATAATTCGACACATATGTTCGCGATATTGGAAAACCCGCCCCACGGGGAAAATGGCCGGAAGATTCAGCATGCAAAAACTATTTTTCATCGATTGACACCAAACTCGGTTTGTGAGTATAGTAAGTGAAATAAAATGCGATGTGATTTTCAGTGGAACATTTGTTGTAGCAGTCAGGAAATTTCCTGGAAAAGCTCTGCATGCAAGACTATTTTCACCAGATTGACTTGAAACTCGGTTTTGAAGGGATTGATACGAAATAATTTGTGATTGCATTTTCCGATGTTGGAAATACCGTGGGAAGTGGGAGAATAGTGGTTGGGAGTGGGTGGTTAGTGGGAGGGATGTGGGTATTGATGGGCGGGAGTGGGGAGGGATGTGGGTGAGAAGTGGGTGTGAAGTGCGTGGGAATCGGAAGGGAAGTGTGTGGGATGTGCGAGGATGTTGGTGAGAAGTGGTTGGGATGTGGGTGGGATGTGAGTGGGAAGTGTGCACGAGGTAGGTGGGAATGGGAGGGATGTGGGTGAGAAAGAGAATTATTAAAGTGGGTGTGAAGTGGTGGGAAGTGGGAGGAATGTGGGTGATAAGTGGGTGGGATGTGGATGAGGGGGGGGGGGTGGGGGTGGGGGGGGGGGGGGGGGGGGGGGGGGGGGGGGGGTGGGGGGGGGTGGTGGGGGTGGGGGGGTGGGTCCATATTTGTGTTCTTGTTCTGTACAGTTACCCGGCAAATACACACACAAGAGATGAGGGAGAGGGGAAAGCGATGAGCTAGAGCTAAGTGGGGCAACTGGGTGGGTTCCGGGAAAGATCTGGGTGGGATCTGGGTGGTACTTAGGCGGGAACTATGTGGGAATGGGATGTCGTCTGCGTGGTATCTGCGTGGGAACTGGGTGCGAGCTGGTGATTGGTTGGGGCATGGATGAGTCTGGGTGGAATCTGGGAGGGATCGAGGTAGGATCTGGTGATAAGGATGGAATCTGGGTGGGATCTGCGGGGATCTGGGTGGAAGTTGGATGGAATCTGTGAGGGTTCTGTATGGGTTCTGGGAAAGATCTGAGTGCGATCTGAGTGGTATTTAGGGGGGATTTCGATGGGATCTGGGAGGGATCTGGGAGGGATCTAGGTGAAATCTGGGCGGAGTCGGGGGTCTGGGTGGGATCTAGATGGGTTCTGAAAGAGATCTGGGAGGGATTTCCTTGGGATCTGGTTGGGATCTGGTTGGGATCTGGGTGAGATCTGGGTGGTATCTAAGTTGGAGGTGGGATCTACGTTCGATCTGGATAATTTCTCTTCTGGTCGATTTGCGGAATTCGGAACGTTTTAGCCTCGGAATTGGAACAGGCCCGTTTATGAAAAATAAATTAAATGTTAAATTCAGTTAGTAAGCAGCGAATCGGCTGGGGTCTACCAGTACTGTGCAGATATTTAATTTTTTATTTGTCTATAGCGGATAAAGAGTGTTTTGATAGGAATCGAATAGATTGAATCTTCTTGCAAAATCTAAATCCAAAAATTCAGCCTGGTTTTCAACGATCGGACGTTATATTTTAACCCATACACCAAAATTCTTTGTTTGCAAATACTTTTCATTGCTCGTGACTTTTGGAACAATCCAAATATTTGCAGCTTTTTCTGAAATCCTTGATTACTATAAATGTATTGCTCATTGCATATACATATATGGTGAATTGAGATATTTGGGCTCTGAGGGGAGGACTTCAGCCCCTTCAAAAGTTTAATTGATGTCAATAATTCATTTATCGTCTTAACGGTTCGGAAATTTTATCAATTTGTTGAAACGAACTGAAGATTTAGGTTCGGAACAGGTTGAGCGTCAGCCCTTTTTATTTTTTGCTTTTGCTCAAATGCGTTTTATTGGAGACTGCTTATTTCAAATTTGATGAATCGGTAATTGGGCTTGGGTCTTGGCTTCACGGTTCATGTCTTGACTTTTCATATTTTTTGGAGATTTATGAAACTCTACGTTGTGGTTGGTGTCTTCGCTTAATATTTAGGCATGAACCATGTTGAAGGTTATCTGGTATTTCAGAGCTACCGCTTACGGTCGCACAGACAGCTGTTGGGTGAAAATCTTTTGCCAAAATATTAAAACATAAATGAGATGTTTGAAAAATATGACAGAAATGCTCTTGCTCTAAACTTAAACTAGCATAAAAATGCTCTAATTTATGACAATTCGATACCAGCTTAAATGACAAATTTATTAATTGTTTAAATATATTCAAATGCAATGCCTTTTTGGTATTTTAAAACAGTAATTGAACTAGTTCTGTTGAACATCTTTTAGTTGTAGATTTTCTATCTAGCCCCATTTGGTCACACCAAATTATTTGTTGTAATATATATGTGAAAAGGACGCCTTGGCGGATTTTGTTTTAATGCGTGCTTTATGTTTTACCAGCCGACAAAGAATATGGCCCACAGCCTCTACAAACATGTTAATTTTACCATGGAGTTGCAAGTTATAAAGTTGAAGAGAATTTATTGAAATGACAACAAAAACCCAACATAAATAATTGTTATATGCGCAAAGTTGAAACCATGTTAAGAATAGAGTAAAGAAAACCTGAATTCACATACAAACCATAGGATATACATATACACACACACACACACACATATAAACATATGCATTCACATATGTAAGAGGTAAGCAAAGCTGGCCCAAGCGCATAACATTGATTTTTTCCGCCTTCCCGTTACTTTTTTAACTGCTGCTGTTGTTGTTGTTGTTGTTTTACTGTGTTTGCAGATTGAAAAATGGCCGTGCAACTAAAGCATAATTATCATCATTTGCCTTTAACCATCACACCCGTACTGGATCAGCATACTTTATTAAAACCGCCGCCGCCCCCTCAACAGCCGGATTTGACCTTTCACTGTACAGGATGTGCGGAATATTTCGTCAATCCCTGGGCACTGTATCAGCATATGAATAGCAAACATCCGCAGGATGAACAGCAACAGCAGCGGCATCAAAACGCCAAGGAGCAGGCAGAGGAGACTGAGGATTATAGTTGGATTTTCGAACCTGTGTGCGAGCTGGAAGAACAACAGGAGCAGCATCAGCAGCAGCAACAGGAAAGTTCTTCCTCATCTGAGGACGAGCAGCAGGAGGAGGATAGCGATGAAGATAGCTCAGATGACGATGACAGCTCGTCTTCTAGCTCGAGCTCTAGCCAAAGCTCCAGCTCGTCCAGCTCTTTACCCAGCAGCAGCACTTCATCTTCGAATCATTTGACACCAGCCACTGGACAAGTAGAACCCTTAAGGGGACTCATAGCCGGGCCAAAACCCAATGAATTTCATTTACAAATCAACGATCCACGCGAATCCACTTCAATAATTTTACTACAACCCGAAATGAGTATTATACCCATGAGTATTATGCCCGTACCTACACCGCCAGCTCCGCCTGTAGCTGTAGCTCCTCTAACCAGCACCATCATCAAGCGGCGTGGTCGCCGTAGTAAGACTCTACCTGGTCTGGATGCCACGCTCAAACCCACGCTTTCAAATCTCCAACAGAAATGTTTCCAATGCTCACACTGTGAAGCCAGCTTTCCCAATGCGGGTGATCTGTCCAAGCACGTGCGTTCCCACATCACCAATAAGCCTTTTCAATGCTCCATCTGCCAAAAGACCTTCACTCACATCGGTAGCCTTAACACCCACATACGCATTCACTCGGGCGAGAAGCCCTACAAGTGTGAACTCTGTCCCAAGGCCTTCACCCAATCGAGCAGCCTTATGGTCCATATGCGTTCACATGCCGTACGCAAGCCACATCAATGTCTGCTCTGTGACAAAGGATTCATCAACTATAGTTCCCTGCTGCTGCATCAGAAATCCCATGCCACTCCCGAGGAGACTTTCGCTTGCCCGGAATGCGAGCGTGAATTCAAGGCGGAGGCTCTGCTCGATGAGCACATGCGTATGCATACCCAGGAGCTGGTCTATCAGTGTGCCATTTGTCGTGAGGCTTTTCGTGCCAGTTCGGAGCTGGTGCAGCATATGAAATGCCATCTGGGCGAGAAGCCCTTCACCTGTAATCTCTGCGATCGTTCGTTCACACAATCCGGCAGCCTGAACATACACATGAGGATACATACGGGCGAGAAGCCCTTCCAGTGTAAGCTATGCGATAAATGTTTCACCCAGGCGTCCAGTTTGAGTGTCCATATGAAAATACATGCAGGCGAAAAGCCATTCCCTTGTCATATCTGTGGCAAGTCCTACAGTCAGCAGGCTTATCTCAATAAACACATCCAGGCCCACAAGGAGCAACTGCACCAACAGCAACAGCTGCAGCAGCAGCAACAACAGCAGCCCAAAGAAACTTTGGTTTGCATTGTCTGTGGTACATTGCATCCCGATGCCACAGCCTTGGCCCTGCATGTTACCCAAGAGCATGCCCATCTTTTGGATAATATCAAATTAATGCCTGCAATTCCCATTCCTCCACCCAATGCTGAGAATAAGTGCAGCCAGGCGGCTGTGGTCCAACAGAGGGTACAATCTCTGTTACAACAAATGAATCAACAGCAGCTGCCAGCCATGGACTCAGCCGGTGAGGATGAAGAGGAAGAACCGGAAGAAGATGAAGATGAGAATGAAGAACACATTGAGGAAGAGCAGCAGCAGCAGGCAGAGGTGAAGGATGAGCAACACGAAGAGGTGGACGAAGAGGAGGAGGAGGAAGAGGAGGTGGCCAGCATGGATCAGCCCATGGAGTTGTACTATGATATGCCAGAAGATTTCGCCGATATGGAAGTGGGCTATCAGGAGGAGGTGTGTGGAGATTATGTTGAGGATGATTATGCCGCCGAAGAAGAGGTCTACACACAGGAGGCCAATTAGTTGTAAGTTTCCATATAAGTTTTGAATGCAAAGCGGTTCATCAAGAATTGGTGGATGTTTCAATATTTCCAGCTTTTATCAGAACTCTGATATTAAATAGCTAACAAAATTTAAACATTTGTTTTATACAAAGGGTCCAAACCAAGCTTCTCTGCACTCTGTGGGCTAGTGTTATTTGAACTGTCTAAATTGTAAAGCTTTTTCATATCCAATTTCTTGACCTTACCTGTTTCACTTTAATTTTGATTAAGTGATCTTACCAGATCCTTGAAAAAACATTGCAAACCAACGATCTGAAGCGTCAATTTCTTTGTAATATTTCTTTGATACATGCTCCTGTATCATGATACCTCAAACTGGCTATTATGATGTCGCATCTGTCGAGTTTAGTAGAAAGATTATAGCGAACAAGGTATACTAAACAAGGTAGGCGCACTCGCTCTCTTGACAACTTCTTAAATTTCAGTCAGTAAGCCATGAAGGAAAAAGTATTAGAGAAAAACTTTGCGCTGCCTCTCAATTTTGCTGGTGCTAAAAGATAGTGGCCAAAAAGATACTTCAAAGTGCCAGTATGAAATCACTGTGGTTAGAGCGAGACGACCATAATCCAAATGTATCCAGAGAGAGTGAACAGCTGACCAAAAAGTATCTAGAGAGCGAACAGCTAAAAACTTCCTGACTGAAACGGCGTCGACAGAGCAAAGTTCCTCTCTTATACTTTTTGCTCCATGAGTAAGCAACTGTTGTAAGCGCACCATCTCCGCGAACGATTTTTTTGTGTTTTACCTAGCAGCTTACTAAGCTTTGTATTGAAATATTTTACTCTCTCGCTCTCTTTGACACAAATATAAGAAGTTGTGAGAGAGCGAGTGCGACTACCTTGATTTCGTATACCTTGATAGCGAATTTATACTTGATCAAGTAGCAATAGGGAAAACTGACTCATTTGAACACCTAGGGATGCGTTCAGCGTCATTAGTGCGCTTAATGGTGGATTTTCCGGGATTCACGGAGTATATTAACTTTGTGCAAATGTATGTATCTGTCAAAAGGAATCTTTCTCGACCCTATAAAGTATATATATTCTTGATCAGCATCAATAGCCAAGACGATTTAGCCATGTCCGTCAGTCCCAATGAACGCACGGATCTCAGACGGTAGGAGTTAGAGGAAGTAGAGTGGAGTTTGTAGTAAACGCCGTGCACATCAGCTGCCTAGTCTTTCCTCATCGCAGTTGATCCAGTGTTTTTCTTGTCGTCCTGGGAAGCGTTTTCTCTCGAAAACCAATGCCCCAGCAGTACGTTCTGCTGTAATTCTGCTACGTTGCTATCTCCCAGCCAGCTTTGAAGATTCGTTTTTGCAAAAATCCTTTTGAGGAGTCTTTTTCGAGTCGCCTTGCTGATTAAAAAGAGATTGGTGATTAAAAGAAGACTCGAAAACGAATCGTGCTTATGCTTAAAATGTGATTCATTGAAATAAGACTAACAAAACGTAAGCTCGAAAATTGATCGCGCGGGTGATTGAATAATGATTGTTTTTGGTCTCGAGTCGAAACTAATTGGTAATACGACTCGAAAATGATTCGAAGGGCGAGTCATGACTCCTTTAGAAGAATCATAAAAGACTCTTTCGGAAGAGTCGCGGCTATGGTACCATTTTCTCCCGACGAAAGAGTCATTTCGGATCGGAAAACGAGCGCACTTGTAACTATTTTATTCAGTTAGAAAAGACTCGAATATGATCGAAAATTTCTTGAAATGCTGTCTGGGCTACCAACTGTGCATGATTGCTGCAGAGCATTGTTTTGTCATTTTGGGTAGAATACAAACGATAGCTTTCACGAATCACCATTGCTTACTATCTTTAAATTTCATCAAAGCGTTAAACAAAACCAATTAACTTTTTTGATGGACTGATGTTTGGGATGTAGTGGTTGGTGAACAGATGGCCAATGTGTAGTCTGATAGAGTTAGGATCTCAGATTTCCTGATGCAAGTGGTCTTAGTTTGCGTCATGCTAGTGGCATCCAGTAGCCATTCGGAGTGGTGTTTCTCCACTGTGTTTCGCTGATGACCAAATAGGTGATGCATAGTTCATTAGTGATTGACGGATTGCTTTGTACGTGGGGGTGATAGTCTTCTTGTCTTTACCCCATCCGTGGTGGAGTTGGTGGAACGTATTAGTGTTGGGTGAAGGTATGTATTGAAGGGTTGGGGTTGATTCTAGATGACCTTCGTGTGCTGAACATGACGCTGTTTTCAGAAATAGTCCATCGCGTCGAACCGAAAATCATCTAGAATCACCAACAGCCTTCAATATACTACAAAAAAAGTAATTTTGTTGCCTTGTGTTATGCCCATATGACACTTGCCGATATTGGTTGCCAATATTTTGAAAGAAGAGTTGAGCTATAGACCCCTTATATAAAATTTTAACCAAAGCAAGCGAGAGGTGTATATGAGAAATTGGCCCCTAATGTCAACTGCAAGCAGAGTGTCGGCAAAGCAGTTCTGGCCGCCAACACGCCAATGTATGATGGTAAACGCTTCTTTTGATGCGAGTAGTTAAAGAATCCTTCATCGAAAGTTATGTGTGACGACATCTAACACTTAATTATCTTTTTGTCCTATTTTCGCTAGCGTTGTCTCGTTTTAATTATTGGCCGATACACTCGGTCACCAATATCGGCAAGTGTCATATGGGCATTAGCAATATGTCTGTAAAGCACTGTTTTAAGGATCTCCCAATCCTCTTATCAGCAGACTTCTTGCTTTCACGCTTCAACGACTTCCAAATTTCGCTTACCTGGGGACTCCAATTGTGTAAAATTCCAGCTGCATGCAATGTAATTTGAAATTTTTCACCAATTATTGTAATATCGTGCTGTTACTTTTCTGCTGCCAGTATCCGGTTGTTTCTTTCACTAAACAACTTAACTCACTAAAATTGCTCAGTTGTGTTCAGTTGTTTAGCTGCTCTTTAAGCAGGCTTTATGACGCAAGGTGATGGGAGACCTCTGACATTTGAAAATGTGTCAGGTCGAGCAATAACTTGCAAATTCTGGGTTAATCCTAGCCAGGATACAGACTAGGGAGCTGGAATATCTCGATTTAAGCGAGCAAATGTGGTTCTAGAGGTCCTGGACAGCAGCTTCTAAAGCTTAAAGCTATCAATGTGTTTAGTATGTGCCATAAGACTTAATTTACAGCAGCACAGCACATAACCAATTTGTGTAAGTCGTTCGTTCTCTCACTCACTCTTTCGCGCTCTTAGCAAAACAGCTTAGTCCACACCATTTTCTGAGCGCTACAGCCGTTATGTGCCCCATACAAACTTTTCTTTTGTTTTGTTTTGTTGTTACAAGTTTATAAGTATAGATGAAGCTTTTTAGCAGGCTCTAGGTAACATTTCCATAGCTATTCAATGAATTTCCTTAATTTAATTATCAGCGATCTTGGCCCGTCTTCTATGGGCTAGTAGCAGAGGTCGCATAAAACGGTCCCCCGTTTGCCTGTGTCAGAAAACGACCGCTTTCGCGCGATCACATTCAATAAAGGTACCGACCCAACCGTCAACTACGCTCTCTGCCTCTCTTTGGTTGTGAGAGGACAGAAACACATTTATTTTTAAATTTTTCTGTCAGGTCTGGCTCGGGACCTTTTGCCAAAATTCACGCATTCAAAAGGTCTTTTTTGTATGTATGCATCGTTGTGTAAGCATACAGCTTAGGCTCGGCTAATAATATGAATGCGTGCGAAAAACTATATGCCTTCTCTCTTTCTTTCTCACGCTGACTCGCTCTCTGTTTATGCTTAACTCTGGCGCTCTCTTGCGTCTGCAACCGAATGAAACCTTTTTAAAGTTCGGTCTTCGTGAAGACCGCATTTGATGAGCGATTGACTGACTTGGGCCTGGAATGGGGTTGCTCTCAGACCGATCGGTGCAGTGTGTTCAACCACGGCCACTGAGCAGTGAGCGAATTTGCTGCTTAAATTCGGTTGAGGGAAGCCCGAGCCCGTTTTGTTTTTTGTTTTTTTGGTCAGTGACGTGAGCAGAGCGAACTGAACATTGGGTTGAGAGTTATTTGCGAGCTATGGCTAGTAGAGAGTACCTCATGCGGGTACTGCTATTACCGCTTGGATATCCCAAACTCTGACACAGTGTATTCCAAATTTTGGTACTTTTTTAAAATATTTTCTTGTTAGGAATGTTTACACTTTTTCCCAGAATCTTTGTATGAACCGATTTGCATTCCCGGATTTAAATTAATTCATGTTTCATTAGCTCTATTGCATTGTTTTTCACTTTTATTATTTTATTGGTGTTTTTTCTTTTAAATAATGCTGTTATCATAATATCAAATCCAATCTAAAGACATCTCCAATTCTTTTTAAGAATGACTTGTATTTATTTGCATCAGACACGTTTATCTTTTGAAGGTATTCGATTTTGTGTTAGTATTAAGCAAATATTACTATACTTTTTATGCTGCTCATTTAATGGAAATTCAAACATATTGTAAAAACAAAATATTGCCGCAAATGCCGCCCGCTGAACAGAGATTACATTAATCGCGTTACCTTATAAAACAAAAACACACAGAAAAACCCAATGAGAAAAACTGTTTGATTTATTTTAGGAAGGGAGGAAAATCAAAGCTTGCCTTTGCCTATCATTCACAATTGTTTCAGAGACTCAAATAACTTCGATTCTGAAATACGGACACATTAAACGAAAAACGAATCTTTACAAAATGTATCGCAGTGCTTATCAAAAAGGATTTCTAACGGTGCTTTACAGCGTGGGCAGTTCCCCGCTGGAGAAGTGGTCCACCTATGTAAGTATATTGGCCAAACCAAATAAAGACACTATTTCAATTTGTGACACCCTCAAACAGACCAAAAACGGTTACATCAAACGTATCTACGATGAAGACATCAAATCGTTGGTCTTGGAAATTATGGGCTCCAATGTCTCCACCACATTTATACACTGCCCCAGCGACTGCAAAGAGCAATTGGGCATCAAGTTGCCGTTTTTGGTTTTACTTATTAAGAATATGCATAAATATTTTTGTTTTGAAGTTAAGGTAAGTGAATATTTTGAAACGTTACCGAAATGTAGCCGGTCGTTTAGAAAAAATGCTGCGTGGTCAGCTACTCATACGGAAAATGGAAGCTTTTTAGAAATGGCTCCGCCCATTATTCAGCATACTTAACCAATATTTCGGATGTTTTCGATATTAAGATTTGAGATTTCAGCTACTTTTCTTCCTTGAAACGTTATTTAAAGTGTACAGGCTTTAAGGAACAACGTCAAGGTTTCATTCATGAGATTAAGTTAAGAAAAGGAAATGCTAGACGGAGAGCTTTAAAGCAGCTAACACATTTCGAACGCATGCAGAGGCTTGACCCAAGAGAGCAAACAGTTTTTTTGGCCACAGAAGTATGACAGAGCTGTTTTGCGTCGCTTCATTTTCCGACACCCATACACTCCCACTTTTTGACCTCGCTCTTATTGCCAAACGCTGCTTTAAAGTTAACAAGGACTGTTCCCAAATTCGATGAAATCATACGGAAATTGTAAAATGTTCCCGCTTCCCATTGATCTTCAATCGACCCTCTCAGATATATCGAATTCGGAAGCGAGAACAGACCAGAAGGTTTTTTTTTATCTTGGACTAAACCCCGAACATTCGGGACTGTGTAGAGAAGTCGCAAAAAATCAATGTTTTGTAGTTTTTGAAATTACAAATATATCGATATTTTAGAGTTAAGGTGGATTTCGGAAACCGAATGATGGTCAAACTGAATACTTACATGAGGGGAATCAAACCAAATCGATTTTCGGTTCCGGTAAGAGGTTCCGTTTTGGTTCTAGTTTATTTCGGTATTCGGTTGGCCCAAAAATTGGTTGATATACGGTAGTACCGCATAGTCTGCTTATTAATTCCAAACGAATTTTGGGCTTAAACAATTTATCAGTGAACCTGTTTGGATTAGATTTGTTGAACCAACAGTTTTATTTTGACTTAAGTCGGCGTGAGAAAGGGCAATGTGCTTTTAGCTAGTTCTCTAAGCCCCTTTCCCACAAAAAAATAACATCCTTTAGATAAAGAGATTAGACTAAGTACTCATTTTACATTGTACGTACCGATGAATATTGGAAAGTAAATTCGTAAATATCAAACTGCCTTAAGTTTTTGTCCACACTCTTTATTAAGCAATTGTTTACATTTGGCGAAATACTACCAATACACATTTGATTTTGGCCGTGGCGATTTAAGCGATCGTTCAGATAAACTAATTAATTGGTCGTTGCAGTTTCGCAGAACAAACACGAATTTAAATTTTACAACGTTTAACCCTAGGAGGTTCAGGGACGCTAAATGGCACAACCAGGTCTGCGCAGACCTATATGGGATTTATATGTGAATACTAGATCCTAATAATGTGTGTAAATGTGATTAATGCTGGGGAAAATCACCCGAAGAATATACTTTACGCTTAAGCTAACAATATATCCTTTGTTACAAAGTCAATTTGTATCAAACCGCGGGCAAATCAGAGGACGATAAGAAATTATCGGCGACCGTAGAACCGGCGTATTTTTCGACCAATTTCAGAACATTGTTTCTCCGACTTACCGCACGCTCTTCTCATTGCCTGTTTTCCAACCACATATATTAATCATTTCAGTGGGTATTTGGAATTGGCATCACACATCCACCAGATTTTTATTCCGTATTTCGAAGGTTTCAACGGTATATACTATGTGAAGAGCGTACGGTCTCGGTACGGGAGCAATTGCTCGTCAATAGTTATCTGAGCACCCGGGAAATACGGACGCTCCAAGTTCTTCATAAGCATGTTCAAAATATCGTCGATGGCTGCCGACTTGCTTTTTAATAGTCGAGCGGGTCGCGTGTTGCCGTTATCAAATCGAATATATTTTACAATGATTTTATATCGGTGCGCAGACATCGTGGCCCTGTAGATAGGGTTTCCGTTGCGGTCCCACAACTCAAGGAGCCTGTCCTGACTGTTTGACCCGAATATTCCGGCAAACAAAGTTAGGTTCAAAAAAGCGAATATTTTATTTTCAGTAACAGGTTTCGTTCACGTTCATGGAGCCTGCTCACGATTCTTGTTTGACCATTAACGGCATAGCTCCTGGGCCTTCGGTTGGTTTCCTCAAGCGCACAATTATACTGACGATCTCGGGTGCAATAGCGATTTATTCATGACCCATAGTGACTGAGTTATGCGCACGATTTCACCTGTGGCCGGCGGAGCGCTTGGACTAAAGCTTGTTATCCTTTGAACGGTATTTTATAATTGTGCCTGGTGAGCGTTATATTCTTTGCTAATGTCGACAGCTTCGTTAAGCGGTGCCAGTTGCAGCGACTTCATAGAAATCTTCAAATTATCATCATCGTCATATTTCATTTTTTTCAGCTTCCATGACGATGTCTGTCTCAGCATCGGAAGCCGCAAAACTGTATCATAATCTGATCAGGTCGTCGGGGGCCTCGAATGACTCGAGATTTTCGGCCTCTTCATCAGTACTGGCCAACCATCGGCAAATCTTCTTTCATTTGATTCCTCTCTTCTTCTGATAAATTTTGATATCTTCTGGTGCGATCTTACACCACTTGTAACACATCAAAAACTTGATCGCTGATGCCATTTTTTATGGAAAACCCACAAATAATTACTTTAGTTCACAAAATCGCATGCCATACCATTCATATTACACATAGGTCTACACAGACCTGCTTGTACCGTTTGTGACTTATTTTTTGAAAAACTCGAATATAAACCGAATACAAACACAGAATCGTTTGACTTCGAGCTCGTTGTGTTCTCAATACCCGCTTCTAGAAAGTCATTGACGGATTTGTCTCTAAAATCCAAAACAAAAAAGTTATACACACTTTATATGAAAAGGTCTGCACAGACCTGGTTGAACCTCCTAGGGTTAACCCGGCCATGTGTAGGCGGGACTTTATTACTGAGCTTTTTCGCTTTGCATACAGAAGGCTAAAACTCATCAGGAAGCGAACATGTAAAAACAGAACTTAGGTGAGAGAGCGCCAAATAAATACAATGTTTCAATCAAAAAAAAAAAAAATAAAAAATATGTTTCCCTTATACGCTCTACTCAACAAACAAAATGATTTGGCGGGAGCTATAACTTAGAACCGAAACTGCATCAGTACAATGTTTAGGTTCCTTTCGGTCTTTTTCGGTTCTTTTCGGTATAAGGTTCAGGATTTGGTTTGATTCCCTGCTTACATGACCACAGACCGACAAAGTCTTGCTTTGAGAAAATCACAAAATTTCGCGGGGGTAGTTGACCGCCCCAGGTGGGTAGTAGTAGCAACAGGACTGCCAAAAATGCGTTTCGGGATCAGTGTTTGGAAATGCTCTGCTATTTCGTAGTATTTATTTTTTGCTCTTGCTCCTGCTCTGAATGTGAAAAGAGCAGAGCAGTAGCCAGCCGGAGCACAAAATCAAATCTGAAACACTATTGCTCTGCTCCGTGCTATCAATTTTGTCCAAATCATACTAAAATACTCGGAGCAATCGGAGCAAAGCAAGCGCAGAGCTTCTAGAGCTGCTCAATCTGCTTCCAATAGTGCTCCGAATAGCTGCTTCTGTAGTTCCTCCAAATCGTCTGCTAAGAATTTAATAAATATTTTAACAGATTGGCTCAGTGTTGATTATTCTAGATTGTATTCAAGTTCTTGTATTATTAGTACATCAAGGGTCATCTCAGGATTTAAATTGTCCTTCGATGGTACCTAAGAAGTCGCGATCTTAATTTTGATGAATTTAAAGAAAATTTTTGTTAAAGCACCAATATGAAGATTTGGGGTGATTATTGGAGGCCTTGCAGAGTTCTCGATTTCTCGGTTCACGGTTTTTATCGAAGTGTTCTCAAAGAAGTTCTCAGGTAAGGGTACTGTATAGTATACTTAACCGCGATAAATACCATGGATGACCAATGAGCACATATCAAAGGCAGTATATAAGTATATCAGAAAGTGTTTGAATTGGCGTCACCCATAGTAAATGACGTTTGCAAATATTATTGAATAAGGCATATGGACTACATCTAGCAGGCTCTTGCGCTTGCTTTATCTATGTTCTTCAGCACTGGTGATCCATGGTTCGGGGTTCTGTATTCTCAAAATCATGGCTATGTAGTCATGTGTGGTCATTTGCAGTATCTAGTGTATACTAAACAAGGCAGGCGCACTCGCTCTCTTGACAACTTGTTAAATTTCAGTCAGTAAGCCATGGAGCAAAAAATATTAGAGAGGAACGTTTGCGCTGCCTCTCAATTTTGCTGGTGCTAAACGATAGTGCCCAAAAAGATACTTAAAAGCATCAGTAGGAAATCACTGTGGTTAGAGGGAGACGACCATAACCCAAATGTATCCAGACAGAGCGAACAGCTGACCAAAAAGTATCTAGAGAGCGTAAATGAGAGCGAACAGCTGACAATTTTATGACAGAAGCGGTGTCGACTGAGCAACATTCCTCTCTAATACTCTTTGCTCCATGCAGTAAGCAACTGTTGTAAGCGAAGCATCTCCGCGGACAAATTTTTGGTTGTTACTAAGTAGCTTAGTAGGCTTTGTATTGAAATATCCCTCTAGTACGGCTGGGGTCAGTCGGTCAATATGAGTCAAACCCAGCGTTGCGCTTTGTACGTTGGTGAGTCGTGACGCCTGTCAAAATTATAGGAGAGAGAGAGAGAGAGGCGTCCGCAAGCTTAAAAAGGGTTACTCCTACTTTTCATTATACTCTCCAATCTGCATTACTTTGTATTCTTTCCCCCCCCCTACACGGGCGGACACAAATATAAGGAGTTGTGAGAGAGCGAGTACGCCTACCTTGTTTAGTATACCTTGGAGCAGAGCAATAGTGTTTCAGATTTGATTTTGTGCTCCGGCTACTGCTCTGCTCTTTTCACATTCAGTGCAGGAGCAAGAGCGGAGCATATTTTTGGTTGCTATTGCTGCTGTATAGAAAGCAAATCAAACACTTGAAACTTCAGTCAAATTTGTTGCTTAAGATAACTGAAGTTTAAATTCTTTGGCTATCTCAATGTCAGATTTATACAATATCAATAAATGGTGTGACCAGAGACTGTCAAATCTATCGACAGAATTAGCTGTTTTTGAAGGTAGAGTTAAAAGAATGGATTTGGCCAAAAGGAAGCGTTTTCGAACCCAAATCTTCGTCTAGATCCAATCCCATGTGGGAGATATAGTCTAGTTGGTATCTGATCGGGTTTAACTAGAAAAAATGGTTTCAAAATTCAACTTTTTTCCTTTGCTGACTTCAATAAATACTTTTTCATTTTCAGGTTCAGGACGATCAACGTTTTATGCGACGCTTTCGTGTCTCCAATTTCCAAAGCAAAACTTCTGTGAAACCCTTTTGTACGGCCATGCCCATGGGCATGTCTCCTGGCTGGAATCAAATTCAATTCAATTTGGCAGATTTCACCAGACGCGCCTATGGTTCCAACTATCTGGAGACGGTCTCTTTGCAACTGCATGCCAATGTGCGTATACGTCGCATTTATTTCACCGATAAGCTCTACACTGAGGCCGAGTTGCCCAACGAATATCGCTTGATGGGCAAACCAAAGGATCTGAAAAAGCCAGAGAAACAATTCAAGGTACCGCCAACAGCTCGTCCGCCGTCGCCTTTGAATACGGCTCGTGGAGGTTATCCTGGGCCGCAGGTGAAGACAGCACAACCCGAAGTGGTGATACAGGAGGTGGAACCGATGGAACCAGAACTAAAGAAGTCGGCATCGCCACCAATTCAAGCGGCGCCACCAAATCTGGCAACGGCACAGCCGGAGCCAACCGGCGATGAGGCAGTCGGTGAGACTGAGGCCACCGAAGACGCTTATTATTAAGTTGGATTTTACACGTGTTTTATGTTAATGATTTTCTTTGAATTCTGTGGGAGAGGGAGAGATATGGGCAGGAAACAAACTAAATTTCCAGTCTTAGATTTGGATACTATTTAAAAGGTTTAATAAAGTCAAACATGACTCGAGAACAAAATTTCAATTATAAAATGGATTATAGGTAACCCAATGGGCGCGTTCTTGTTCTTTTTCGGTTTTATGCGAGGTGAACAGAGATTTATAGACATCACTGGCCCTGGGGTCTTTGGCCACACTGAAATCGGTTTTCAAACGCTTCAATTCCGGATCCTGCATGGCATTGGCCGCTCCCAGGCGTTTAATTTTTGTACTAATGGAAGTAGAAGGTTTCTCTGTCTTGTTGATGATGGGAACAACCTCCTCCTTAGCTGCCTTTTCTAACACTTCCACACCCTCTTCCAGCTTGATTTTGGATTTCTCTGCCTTTTTATCCTTTTTCGATGACTTTCTTGTGGCTGCACGCATTTGCATTTTCACCTTCATCAGCTCCAAATCCTCATCATTGCCATTCAAAACAATGACATCTTCCACCAGATAGGGCAGTTGACACAGTGGACAAGTGTTGGCCGTCGATCCCTTAATTTGTTTTAGAGCCCGCTCAGACATTACACAGCCACAAGTCCATAAGGCCACAAACCGAAATTTGCCCGACATCTCCAGGCCAATCAATTTGCAAATGTAAGGAGCATGTCGTGTGTCCAGGAGTCCCTCGGTCTTATCCTCATCTGTGTAAGCAGGATTGGGTGTCAATTGCAGAGTTTTAATGTCTTTAAGGGATTTGACATGTTCAGCGGATTCGGGCATTTTCTCCTTTTCCAGCAAACGTTCGATAAGACTCTGTTTGGAGTACAAACGACCCAGGCCGCACATGGCGATGGGTTCCTGCAGACTCTGCTGGGTCAGTGAGCAGTGCCGCCAGCGAAACTCGCGCTCCGAATCTTTGTCTTTCTGCAAAAAAGAGTAAATAAACACGCAATTATGAAGATGCAGGCGATTGCTGGTAGTTTGTTGTTGTTGTTACCAACCTGTTCGGGTTTTTGTTTGACGCGCACCAGCTCATCGCGCTTGGGTATGGTGCCAAAAAAAAAAAAAAACTAAAAATCAAGGGCATACGCAGGGTGGGCAGGGTGGGCAGCTGTCCACCCTTAATTATTCTCTGCCTAGTGGCCAACTGTATTGTGTCGTTAGCCAATAAATAGCATTTACATACATCAGTTGTGTCGAGTTGCTTTGTTTATATTGTGTTATTTTCCCACCTAAAAATCAACAGGGTGTTTTGGGATCATTCATAAAGAAATCCTTTATTCGCTTTAAGCATATGCATGAATATGCCAAAAATCATTCGATTAATCAATGGCACTTGGCAGCGGTTGAGGATGCACAGAATTTCATGAGTGTAACACCCATTAACATAGCGATTCAGTCGGAACATCAGAAAAGGGTTGAAGAAAACAAGAAGATCATCTCATCTGTCATCTCAACTATTATATTTTGCGGTACCCATGATTTGCCTCTAAGAGGAAAAAATCAAAACGAAGGTAATTTAAGACAAATTGAATTATTTTTAAAAAATTTTAACAGCTTACGCTCAATCTTTGTACGATACTTTTTCTAGGTGTATTTCAAGACTTGCTTCAACTCCAAGTTAGGGCTGGTGATCAAACTCTGAGGCTACATATTGAAAAGAGATGTAAGAATGCTACTTACTTTTCTCCAAGAATTCAAAATGAAATCATTGGGCTATGTGGACGTGTACTAAAAGATAATATCATCAAAGAAGTAAAAGATGCCATTGCCTACAGTTTAATGGGTGATGAAAGTTGCGATATTTCAGGGAAAGAACAACTTTCGATTGGTATTAGATTCTATGATCAAAAGAAACAATCTATTCGTGAAGAATTTATAGGTTTCGTACAGTTGGAAGCCATGGATGCAAAGACTATTGCTTTTGAATTAGATAAATTCATCACAGATGCAGGACTTGATCCACTTAAACTAAAGGGACAAGGCTATGATGGTTGTTCGACCATGTCGGGAAAGGATAATGGTGTGCAGGCCATTTTGAGAAAAAAATACCCTCACGCATTTTACTTCCACTGCGCAAGTCACAAGCTAAATTTAGTAGTGAATGATCTTAATAAAGTTCCGGAGATTCGTAATTCGATATCAACTATCAAAGATGTTATTAACTTTTTCCGAGAATCATTTACCAGGAGAAAATATATTCCAAACATTCCTGCCCTATGCGAAACGCGATGGTCGGAAAAGTACAAAAGCATTGGAATTTTTAAGAATCACTTCAAAATAATCGTCAACGGGCTCGAAAAACTCTCAATAGAAGGAAACTCTGGTACCAGATCATCTGCATTTCAGCTGCATTCTGCCATTACCCAGTCAACATTTATAATATGCGTCTTCATTATAGCCAAATATTCTGCGTACCTTGAGCCAGTGGTTAATGTCCTACAATCACAGAGATAGGACCTTCTCAAGTGCACAAACCACGTTAAGAAAATCATTGAATTGGTAAAAGGTCATCGACAAAATGTAGATTTTATAATATCGGAAATTTGTGGTGATGCTAAATTGATCTCTGAAGAAATCGGAGTTGAACTCCGAGCTCCTAGAACTGTGAAAGTTCAAAACCATCGCTCAAATCATCCTTCATCGAATTTGGTTGAATTTTGCTTACTTCACTCAAAAGCAGATTTGCGGATGAAAACTTGCCAGCGTTTGAATTATTTCAGTTACATCCAGCAAACATGCTAAAAATGAGCCTTGAGGACTTCATAAAAATGTCTAAAAACTTCTCCAAGTTCTACGACCTACAAAATTATAGCGGAGAAGCTGAATTGTGGTACGATCACTGGATATCAAAAAAATTGAGTGCAGAGGATCTCAAGAAACTAGAGCTGTGCGATGTTGTACAAGAAGCAGACGATTTTTTCCCAATAACAAAGATCGCTCTTTGTATTGCTCTAGCTCTTCCTTGTACCACATCGTCGATAGAAAGAACTTTCAGCACATTGAGAAGGGTGAAAACTTGGCTTCGATCAACCATGGCGGAAAACCGTTTGAATGGTAAATATGTACTAAAAAATATAAATACACAAATTAATTAAAAAACTAACCATTTGCTTTTGTTTACAGGACTATGCATGCTCAGTGTTCACAGAAAAACTGTGAGCGTAAATGAGAAATGCATTGTGGAGAAAGTTCTAAAAATTTTCGCTGAGGATCCACGACGTTTAACATTAAATTAGATACCCCGTCTTACCTTACCTTATTAATTTAGTTTAAAACGTTGCTTAGACTAAACACTCGAAGTTCTCTAACTAAAAAAAAGTTCGAGTTACAGGAACTTGGAATTGAAAAGTTTAATTTATTAAACAATAAATGGTTCTGCCACCAACTTAAAGTGGTGCCGGCGTCACTTGGACTTTTCAGGCGGTCTTTTCTTTTGCTCCGTGTTCATTTAACAAGGCAAACTCAAACTTATAACATTAAGATTCAGCGCATTTGCTAATAAAAAATACTCTGCTTTAATATATAACAAGGTAAGTGTGCTAACCAAATTAAAGGGAAAAAAAAAAAAAAAAAAATTCTTTTTTTTTTTTTTTTTTCCTTTTTTTTTTACTTTACATGTGCAAATCTACGCGTGTGTGTGTGTGTGCAGCATTAAGTTCAAAAATAAAATGGGAAAAAAATCCGAGACTGAAAATGCCAATCCCGCTTCTGATGCTGAGGAGGAAGAGGAGGAGGAATACGCGGTGGAAAAAATATTAGATCGGCGTGTACGCAAGGGCAAGGTGAGTGGCGTCGATAGGGAAATGTGCTCTTGGGATGCTGATGACTGTCTCCCTCTCTAACTCCCTTTCCTTCGTACAGGTCGAGTATTACTTGAAATGGAAGGGCTATGCCGAGACGGAGAACACTTGGGAGCCGGAGAGCAATCTTGATTGTCAAGATTTGATTCAACAGTACGAGCTAAGTAGAAAGGACGAGGTATGTAGTGCAGGGCTTAGGCTTAGCTTGGACTCCAAGTACAGTTGTGATTTCAGGCAAACACATCGGCTAAGAAAGAGCGGCCCGGCAGCAGCGCTAAAACTAAGGAATCTGGACGAACCAGCACCACAGCCAGCTCTGGTGGACCCAAACGCAAATCCGAAGAGCCAGGTAGCATAAAGCACAGATTTTTCTAACCTTAACTATTTTAATCAATCCCTTTCTCTCTCTCTCTCTCGGGAACAGGAGGCGCCAACAAATCGAAACGTTCTGATCTGGACTTGGACAGTGACTCCTTGTCTTCGGCTAGCACTGGATTCGACCGTGGACTAGAGGCGGAGAAAATACTGGGCGCCTCGGACAACAACGGGCGATTAACATTCCTAATCCAGTTCAAAGGCGTAGATCAGGCTGAGATGGTTCCATCTACCGTGGCCAATGTTAAAATACCTCAGATGGTTATTCGTTTCTACGAGGAGCGTTTGTCCTGGTACTCGGACAACGAAGACTAAATGTTGAGGCAGCTGCGCTACCAACCACAAATCGATTATGTTTAAAGATTGGTAAATCAGACCACAAATCATTCACAGAACACCATTTATTTAGTCCTCATAGAATTTTTTTATATGTACACATTTTTGGAATAAGAAACAGAATGAAATATAAATGTTTTTTAGTTCAAGCATTCAACAGTTTGTTGGCCACATTGCATTCCGAGTTTTCCAATATATTCCCACAGCAAGACCAATGCCGCCTCCCAGGATGTCCTGTATGTCCATGCCCGCAGCCCGTGTAGCCCGGCATGTTGCCCTCACATGAGCATTTCGGTTTGCCCGAACAGAAGGAACAGCAATGATAAATACCATTATGTGGGCGCACTTGACGTGCCTGAAAGGTAAAGGGACTTCCGTTGATGGCACGTTCGTTGATGGTCACGGTTAGCAACAAAGTGCCCTGAGCATCGGGTGTGAAACTGATGCTATAGGTGCCATCACGATGATCGGAAACATCGATGGGCAAGAATTTGGAATTCAAATCCTTGTACTTGATCATACATTGAATTTCCAAGCCACCATGACAGAGCGATACACCATCCGCATCACGAGAATGTAAGATAAGATCCGCCTTCTTGTGTAGTCGCAGCTGGGAGAAGCCTTGAACAGACACAAAAATTGAGTAAGAAAGAAGAGGGAGTAGGTAAACGATACTCACCCTCCCATTGGAGTGTACAGAGTGAGGGCTCCACCACCTGCATGGTTATAATTCCATACAAAGGTATATCCTGTTGATCTTTGGTAGCCGGAGCACGTATTTTGGGCAGAAAATGTAACGAATCGGAGATCTATAATAAAAAATTTGGTCAAGTTTTTGAAAATGTGACAAGGTCTTCGATTACTGACCTTGGGATCCACTGGTGGCTTAAATTGCTGGCAAAATTCAAAACGCTTCAAGAGAATTGCCACAAAGCTAAGAATTTCCACATCGGCACCCATCTCACTCAGCTCCTGACTAAAGCGCACTGCCTCCAAAGCCTGCTGAGTGCGTTTCTCTGGAAGGGAAAATGGATGGAAAAGACTTTAGAATCCGAAACGGGATACAATTTACAATTTAAGGCCTGATTATATAAATTTTTATTTGGGCACAATACTTCATTCAAATAAGAATGCTTTGCAACAGCATTCAGATTTCAAAAAAGTTCAAAAGTGTTTCTATTCATGTGAACTTCAACATAAAAATCGATTTTTATGTCATCTGGAATCAGGCCTTAAATAATGGATTTGGAATGGGATTGAAAAAAGTGGTTTTAGATTTAGAATGTGATTAACCTTGATTTTGCATGGGAATGTCGGGACAGGATTAAGATTAAAATTTGTGTCTGGACCGGAACTTTAAGGGGTTTAATCGAAATTTTGGGCTTGGACATCTGGTCAAAACTGGGTAAATGTTGATACGAAACGGGCGGGACGGGATTGGTAAATTGTAGGTTGGAATCGGTACGTAATTAAGGTGATAGAATTTAATATTTAATGGGACAGGATTAAGTTGAAAATTTTGGGTCATGACGGGATTGAATATTGATCTTAAATTCGGTATAGTGTTGGGTTGTTCATGATTGAGTGAACAAAATTGAGTTGTTCTTTGAACTGAACAATTCTTTAATTGTTCATTTTTGTTCAGCAAGTCTCGTTTAGTCTATCTTGTTCACTCTGTCTTGCTCTGAGTTGTTCTATTGCTCTGTTGCAGAGTATCCCCAACGATAGCCCCGGGGGCACGAACTTACTTGGTTGTCAATTTTGTACCGAATGCTTATTTTGGAGGAAGTCAACGCTTCATTGTAGTGTCTAGATAGAGAGACACATTCACGTTTTCGCGCTCTCTGCTTGGGGAACCCTGGCTCTGAGAGTGGATCTGTCTTGCTCTGTGAGCTCTTCAGTGTCTCTCTTGCTCTGTGAGTAGTTCTGTCTGTCTCGTTCTGTAAGCTGTTCAGTCTTGTCTTGCTCTGTGTGTTGTTTTGTGGACTGTACTCTGATATGTGTTCCGTATTTAGTTCAATAACTAGTTCAGTGAATGGTTCAGTGTGACCTGACTGTTCACTTAGTTCACTGTTTGTGGATAAATTATGGCAACTCTGTATTAAGCAACCTTGGAATTGGATAATAGAACGGCGAAATGTAGATATTGCAGCATTACTTTAAGTTGTAAATCACAAAGTAATCAAAATTAGCATCTCTTCCGGCAGCAGTGGAACCAGTTGGCCGCCAGAACAACAATAAATTGTGGCAAATGTCGGGCAATTCGGACTTATAAGTTAAAAAAGGATTACAAGCCGAGTGGGGTACCACAACCATGACAAGAGAGGCACATGGCGGAACGCCCCAGGGCGGAGTCCTGTCACCTCTTCTATGGAACATTGTGGACAACGAACTACTTCAAAAATATCGCAGGACAGCACCCAAGATAACCGCATATACCGACGACATAAGCATAATTATCATGGGACAATGTCCATCGAGTGTCAGCTCAATCATGGACTCTACTCTCAGAGAGATACTAAAGAGGGCCACAGAAGCCGGACTTAGAATCAATGCGGAGAATGCGGACCTCATTCTCTTCACCAAGAGATAAAAGGTACCGCAATGGACTCCATCCACGATAAATGGAACACCGCTAATCGCCAAAAAAAACGTAAAATACCTTGGAGTAGTAATCGATAGTAAACTATCCTGGAGACCCAATGTCGAGGGAGGGGTTAAAGGCAACCAATGCGCTATATGCATTCCAGAAAATGCTAAGCAGCACTTGAGAAAAAATTTGGAGGGTATCAATGACTCTTAACAAACTGCTATACCACTGCACTATATTCCAGGCGGAAGTCTTCGCCATAAGGAAAGCTGCTGAACGCACCAAGCAATCAAATTAACATATACGTCGACAGCCAAGCGGCAATCAAAGCAATGCAGAGTCACGCCATCAACTCCAAAAATGTCCTGGTAAGCAGAGAAGCAATAGATTCCCTCAGCACCTCCAGCAAGTTGCAAATGTACTGGATTCCCAGTCACCAGGGCATTGATGAAAACGAAATGACGGACACTCTTGCAAAAGCCGGGGTCACACTAAGCCAAGAAGCAGCACTAAACTGCAGCAGAGGCTGCAGGAGTAGACTCCAAAGAAGAGACTGCAGACTGCTTATATGCATATTAACTGGTCACTGCCTAGATCTGCCTAGATCCTCCAGGATTTATAGAAAATTACACCGCAAACAGCACGCTTCACTAAGGACCGCTAAGGTCTATGTGTACCACCCCATCCCCTCTCTGTTTAGGTTTATGCTTAACTCTGGCGCTCTCCAGAGGTCTGCAACCGATTGAAATAACCTTTTGAAAGTCCGGTCTTCGTGAAGACCGCACTTGATGAGCGATTGACTGACATGGGCCTGGTATGGGGTTGCACTCAGACCGATCAGTGCTGTGTGTTCAACGACAGTCACCGAGCAGAGAGCGAGATTGCAGCTAAAATTCGGTTAAGGTCGGGCTTCCATTTTGTTTTTGTTTTCTCGGTCAGTGACGTGAGCAGAGCGAACTGAACATTGGGTTGAGAGTTATTTGCGAGCTATGGTCATAAGGAACACACAAGGGTCAAGTGGTATTTATCTGGTTGAAAATCATGCTGGAAGGGACAATTCTCTTGCACAATGCCATCTGTCTTGTGGCTGCTGCCGGGCAACTGGTGTCACATTCCTATGGCATGCATGTGTGAAATGGACGACATCAA
>JAEIFU010003727.1:0-24769 GCA_018904235.1 Lordiphosa stackelbergi | reverse complement strand
TTTATTCTTTTCTTAATTATTTCTTTAAAAATTAAAGTAGTAATTTTTTAGTTTTTTTTTATTTTTTTCGTCTGTTTATACCCGATTAATTAAGGAGGGGGGTTGACTTCGTCCCCTAAACCTCCGATGGAATTCAATGGGAGGGGGTAATTAATCATCTTAATCCCCCCTATCTACGCCACTTATTCCACTTAATTTTTTGTATTTAGACTTTTCCAGTTTAAATAAAATTCGTCAAGGTCGACTTCCATTTTTTGTGACGTCTGCATCGGAACTTTAAACAAGCATACATTTTTTACAGAAACAGATAACAGATAATTAGTTTTAAAGTACTCCCAAAGAACTGCATTTTCATTGCATCATCATAAAAATATACCAATGTGGAAGTGTGTCAATTTTAACAAGCAAATTTGGTACAAATGTAACGTCCGCAACGCAGGATTAGCCCATATATCTTTTTGAATAAATCAAGCTAATATTTTTAGCATTTTTACGTACAGACAACTAATTTATATTTCTTCAGACTTTTGTTGTTTTGATTTACCATTATCTCTTTGGAACCACTTATCCGATTGGCGTGCAATTTTGACACAATATAGAAATGATACTCTTAAAAGTCTTTGGCATTAAAATATCAAAATTTGACAAACCTCGAGTAGTGCTGTTATTCTTTATTGCCACGAATTTATTTGATGTACACATTGAACATTTGAAATACATACATTGCGCCGCACTGTTGCAAAAAGAATTGAGAGCGAGAGATAAAGAGTGAGTGCAGCTAACCAAAATCTTTACCCTCTTCATCCTTCCTTATACATATGTGATACTGCACTGGGTGCCGGCTACTTTAGTCGATCTAAAAATGTACGAATTCGGCTCAAATGTGGCATCAGCTAATTCTGATTAGCTTATTAGCGAAATTGAGCGTGTTCAGCAGCATAAATCGATGAAAAAACTCGACTATTTTTTTGTTTGCGCAAAATCATATTTGCTATTTTTCGTGATTGAGTTAGATGTGAATCTAACAAAGAAATAGTTTGTTAGAATTGCTTGTTTGTGATTTGTTATCGATAGCACACAGCTGTCAGAAGTAAACAAACAAGCAATTTAGAGAAGGCAAATGCAAAATGAATGTGGAAACCTCTGTGTTTTTAATAAAGGAATTGGCAGAGGACTTGGTTTCGCAAGTAGCTCACGGAAATTCATGCAAGGCTCTGAAGGCTCTACTGCTTGTTGCGGAGGAGGAGGAAAGCTTGAAAAGCCGTCACTCCAAAAAGAAGAAGCCCTGCGTACGCGTAGTAACCACCTCATGTGGGTATATGGACAACTCAACACAGTTTGTCAAGGCACTACCATTCAGCTTTTCCCAGAGAAGAGCTTGATAGGGATGCCCATATCCTCATACAAGATAATCACAAGGAAGCGCCTGGTTGCGGAACGATGAAATAATCTTCCAGCTTGCGCTGTAGGAGGAGGAGACATTACTTCATCTTTTATGCCATTGTCCCAGCTCTAAGTACAGGGAAACTCAAATCTTTTGGTCACACTACTAGTTGGGAGAGTACAAAAATATAGAATGAAGAAATTTAAGGATTATTTCATGATGTCCCGTGAATCGTTAAGGACTTATAGCTAGAAATGGGCTCGCGACGGGATTCCAGCGGGATCCGAGAGAAGTAGGGGATCAGTCACGACGATATTGAATTAAAATTTGTTGGTCAGGATCGGGACGGAACAGTCGTGGTCGGGATCGTGGCGGGACGGGAACGAATTGTCCTTATTCGCCCATCTTTGCTCTTAGCCCGTTGCCACTCTGTTAAAAATAACAATAACATTTGCGTGGATTGGAGTCCTTCTTAAAGCGTAGTATACACTTCCACCAAAGACTTGCCAAAACAAAAAACTCCATATAAAAAAAACTCACAAAAATTTTTGTGCCAAAGCCCTTTGGCAGTCTCTTTGGTGGTAGTCCACACTTCCAACAAAAAGGCCTCAATTAAATACCGATAAAATACTAGATCCGTATTTTCTGTAGTGTTATCGATAGCTCCCTGAATAATTAATTTTAATTATTTCAACAGGTATCGCACATTGTCGGTACACAAATATGCGTCGTCGGGTGAAATTTGAATAATTTTCCCATCAATGATTGAGCGCAATTTTCAAAGCAAGCTACAAAACACCGTGAGACTTCAACCAAATTTAAACTGGGTAATAATTATGAATTTAATCATTACTAAATTGTCATATCTGCTCATCAGGGCCGTGAAGGACGCATGTTAATCTCTGGTATTTACTGATTGTGAAACTTATAATTTAAAATCAAACCAAAAACAACGCTCTAGGCAATGTGACCATATTACATGCATACATCTTACAATCTGGTCACACTGTCACAAAACAAAAGAATTGTCACTTTTGGTATTTTTGTTTAAAGACTTGCCAAAACAAAAATACCAAAAGTGACAATTTGTTTTGGGACAGTGTGACGGTCAAAAGTTTGTCAATGCTAGAATGCATGTTATTGCCTAGAGCGTTGTTTTTGGTTTGATTTTAATTTATAAGTTTCACAATCAGTAAATACCAGAGATTAAAACCGTAAGCGAAACCGTAACCCTTAACCGCTAAAACACTTTAAAATTTGTAACCGTAACCGAAAAAAATTTTTTTTTTATAACCGTAACCCTATAACTTTTATTACCATAACCGGTTATCAGAACCGAAACTGAAACAAATACACGGGTTAATTTCGGTTTTCCTCTACTAGTAGAAATTTCGATAAACGTAAATCAGTGCCGGGATAATGTAGAGGACAGAGTAGTGTGCTTGTGTTAGTAAGCAAGAGAGCTGTCTCCAGACTACAACTTTCATGCAATTCAGTGTTCACCGATTTCCACAACCATAAGTTTGGCTCACGTTTACATAAAAACCTGAGTGACATATGCCCTTCTCTCTCTGACACTGAGTTATGCATGGCCGGCTCTGAAGTAAATTTTATGTATGCACAATGAACAATTTACATGCATACATTGCTCCGCACTATTGCTGGCGGCCACAACGAAAAGAGAGCGAACGAGAAAGAGTGAGTGCAGCTAACCAATATCTTTACCCTCCTCATCTTTCCATATACATATGTTTGAGTATTTTCCACTGGATGCTGGCTAGTTTAGCCGATCCAAAAATGTACGACTTCGGCTCAAATTTGGCATCAGCTAATTCTGATTTTTTCTGTAACCTTAGGTTCTATCTGGATTCAATGTTAATTTGAAATTAAAAACAACTCAGAATTGACAATTATAGTCTATCGAGTTAGAATTTAGAAACACAAATCTGTTCGAGAATGATGCTTTCCTATGTGACATATTTCTTGATCCGAGATATCGCTCACTTACTTCAATACTGGCATTACTCAAAATAATCCATTTTGAGAAAAACGCGTTTAAAGTTCTCAATGGGTTTATTAAAAACGAGAAGGCCAAGCTAACTTCGTCTTTGCCGAAGTTTTTATACCATTGCAAATGTTTTAATACATCAGAGTTGAAGAACGCCAGCATTAAAACAAACAATTTTTCTAAATAAAACCCACTTTTTGACCGATAGTTCCTATGAAGGCTATAAGATATAGTCATCCGATTTTGACCAAAACTTCCAAATCTGTGTAAAAGCGCATAATATTAATAATCGCTGAAGTGGGAGACGTTAACATTAAAAACAAAAAAGTTTTTCTCACAAAGACCCACTTTTCGACCGATAGTTCCTATGGCAGCTATAAGATATAGTCATCAGATCCGGTCGGTTCCGGCATATTAGCAGTGTGCAGTAGACTTTGTGCAAAGTTTCAGCTCGATAGCTTTAAAACTGAGAGACTAGTTTGCGTAGAAACAGACAGACGGACAGACAGACGGACGGACAAAGCTCAATCGATTCAGCTCGTCACCCTGATCAAGAATAAATACAGGGTTGCCCATATTCGACGGACCCATGTTTTTTTTAAAAAAAATCAAAGAAAAAAATAAAAATTTGGCGGTTGGCAATCTTAATCATTTAATTTGTTCCAAGTAGATTTGTTTACATCAATTTTTGAATATGATATCTCTCAAATGGCCGCCTCTGGCGTTGATGGCGTATTGTGCCCTTTTTGCAGCATTTTCCATCGATTTCGCCGACATTTCGGCCGGAATAGCGGCTATTTCTTCACGAATGTTGTCCTTGAGCTCTTCTTCGGTCCTTGGCTTGTTAACGTAAACCTTTGACTTCAAATATCCCCACAAGAAGAAGTCAGGCGGCGTCAAATCGGGCGAACGCGGTGGCCAGTCCAAATCACCACTTTTCGACATCAAACGGCCCGGAAACAATTTCTTCAGAAAATCGATTGTTATGCGACTTGTGTGCGGTGGAGCGCCGTCTTGTTGAAACCAGAACTGCCTCATACGCTTTCGACGAATAATTGGCATCACAAAATTGGTCATCATGTCGCGATAACGCTCCTGGTTGATGGTAACAGCATGGCCATTTTCATTTTGGAAGAAAAACGGCCCAATGACCGTTTTCGCACTAACGCCGCACCAAACTGTGACTTTTTCGTCATGAAGAGGCACTTCTTGAATCTCCTGAGGATTTTCAGTGGCGTAAATACGGCAATTTTGCTTATTTATGGTCCCATTCAATGTGAAGTGTGAAAATGTGAAATTTTTTAAAAGCACGTTGAGTTTTCACAATTGATTGTTCTGTTGAATGTAAATTTCAACTATTTCAGAGCGCTCGCGTGGCGTGTATTGTTCCATGGTAAAAATCTGCTTGGACTGACGCTTCAAACGCGGTATGTCATTAAGCGATCTAACATCTCTGTCAAAAGATATGGCGTTGCCAGATGGGTCCGTCGAATATGGACAACCCTGTATAGTTTATAGGGTCGGAAATGAATATTTCTTTGCGTTGCAAACTTCTGGGCAAAATTATAATACCCTTTGCAAGGGCATAAAAAGGATTCTTTTAGTTTCGAGCTAATCTAGTAAAATATTATAAATTTAAAATGCTTATTAATAAAATTTCAAAATATGATGTTTTAACTAGAAGCCGAAGTATGTTTGCGCAATATCGACTGCAGAACAACTAAGATATGACGCTCTTGCAATAACATGAAAATGAACCTGTTAAATTATATTTCGACACATTTTGATCGCACGTGAAAAGTATAAGAGATATTAATATGAAATTTTTTACAAAAAATAGTACACAATACAGCGAGAGCAGAAGGTTCTGCTTGTAAATGTAATTCTTTTTTGTTTACCTGATATAACCTAAAAGTAAGATGGATTCTGGAAATGATCCAAACAAGCGAAAGGCAGAAGAAATATTAAATAATGCATCCAAAAAGCGCCAAAAAAGAAATGATCCAGAAGAAGACCAGCTGGAGGAAGAGTTAGAAGCAGAGCAGGAGGAGGAGGAGGACCAGTCTGAAGATCTGGACGAGGAAGAAACAGATGAGGACGATAGAGCAAGAAGGGAGATGAGGAAACGGAAGAAGATGAGGAAACAGAAGAAAGCGAAGAGGAACATTTTAAGCTGTTTCTGCGTGCAACTTCACACTTGACAACATATGTACTCATTTTCTACCCTCCAGAAAACACTTGCACTATCTTCTATAATCATTTTATTATATATCCAAATTGACACAAACAACTATCCTATACTTATTATAGTTTCTCTTTACACAACGAAATATAGATTTCTTAAGAGAAGCCAAGTTTGTCAGAGTTCTTTCAACAATAATCTGACATCTTTATTAAAAATATATTTCCAAAAAAAAGTTGATTTCTTTAATGAACAACCAAAAAAAAATAAGATAAAAGCCTTCAATAACTGAATTAATCGAAGCTTCGATTTCCGTACGGGAATAGCTTGAACTTCTGTGCAAGCAGGAGAAGCATGATAAATTCAAAAAAAATTTAATAAACAAACAAATAAGAAAATAAAATTATACTCCACTAAAGGCTTTTATGGATGAGTTTTTCCAAGGCGAAGGGTAGTTTTACAAAATTAATAAAGAAATAAAAAAGTGTGATCCATTCGCTAAGAAAGCTGACGAATGAATGAAATTTGAATTGAATTTGGCCTTTACATTCTAAACGAAATTCAAATGACAGTTGGTTCCACGCCTGCCTCGTTAATGAAAACCAAAATTAGTAGCTTATGAGTATATAACTGAGTGTGCGTCTTTCCAGTCACAAACAGTGGGAACGTTAAATCTTCGTCCGAGTGTTTCAGTTGGTCATTCCAACGCTTCGACCACGTAGTCTTCAACAGCCTGACCAATGCATGATGCTCCTGACTTCATGACATAAGGGTAAATTATTATAAATGTACATCAATGAATTCATGAACTCATAAGTTAGAAGCAATGAATGCAATTCCTCCTGAACCATGTGGGGGAGTCAATACTGACAATTCTACTTTGCCATTAAGGCAACACAGTCCAGGCCTTTCTCCAGCAAACTTCAATGCGCCACAATGCCCACAAAGAACGTCGATTGGACCAATTTGAATGAAAGGATGAAAGCTGTAATCAATTGTGTAATCGTTCTCGTTTCAAATCACTACTTTTTTTTGGAAATTTCGTGACTTTTTTTGACCGCTTGGTCTTCACCTCCTGTTTACCCGTCGACAATTGCCAACTTTAAAATCTTGAAGAAAATTGAAACCAGTTATAGCATTTTGCCAATTTTCGACATTTTTTTTGACCGATTGTCTTTTTGGGAGTTTCGAATTAATGCTATCCCGGGCGTAAACGAATAGAACATATCAAGGATCCAAAAAATCCGCCCAGCCGTTCTTGAGGTATAAGTGGTGTAGCACACACGACTTTGTTTTATAAATAGTTACGAAAAAAAAGCGATAACTGTTGCGATTTTTATACTCTGTACCGAAGGACTAATGAATTTCATACTTGCAGGCAGATCAAGTTTATTTTCAATTTTTACCACGCCCCCTCCCGCCCCCGCAATTTGGAAAAAACGTCATATCTTTCACAGTTTTGTATATAGATGATTTGTACCCTCTAGAGAAAGTTAGTCATTAGCAATATGTATCGATTTGCCAAAGAAATGATAAAGATCAGATGAGCGGTTATCAAGTAATGAGCAATTAAGTGGATCACCCCCCGCCACCCCCCTCCCACCCATTGACAACAAGAGAGAGAGAGAGAGAAACTTAGAGATGAGCGCAGCAGCACTGCATTCAGCTCCTACTCTAGAAACAGAGTATATTATAGTCGGGCTTGGCAGACTTTTTCACTTGTTTTATATCAGTTTTCGTCTTAAAAAGTCAAGAAGAGAAAAATGTAAATTGAAGCCGAATTCAGTTTCGCCAATTCGTGCTAAATTTTTCTGGGTGTACATAGTAAAAGGTTGTCAATTGAAGTAATCTTTTGGCCTAGGTTTCCTGAAGTATATTAAAATCCAAAATTAAAAAATTTGTTCGATGACCAACTCGCCTTCTTCCCTCCTGTGTAAATATGTCACAAATTTATTGAACAACATATTGGCCTTTGCATCACGAAAAACACGTATTTCAAGTTTGGTGAGAAAGAAGGTAAGTTATTTCACGCAGCTGATAGGATTACCTGTGGAGTCACCGGCATCATTACACTGCTCGACAGCATTTTTCCCCAAAGCGTCAAATCAACTTTTTTGCAAAGTAAATTGGCCCGCTTATCACGAAAATCGGCATATAAAACAATTCTATCGACGCGTTATCGAGATATTATCGATAAACGCTTTTTTCGTTTTTTCCAAAAGTTGCCTCCACTTAAACTCCCATAACTTTTTTGTTTTTCAAATGATTAAAAATCTCTAAGCAAATTTAAAAAGAAAAAACTTGGCCAAACATATTGTTCTCGGAAAAAAATGAGCTGGGGTGTATGCTGATTGAAATGTGCTACATTTTAAACTTCTCAAATTAAGACGGGAATTTTATAGGAAAGATCGGTAAAAAGAAGTATATGGAAAATAATGGGATTATAAGAGGGCGGGGTAATACAAAAAATAAAAAAAAACGAGAGAAAAAAAATTACCAGGCGAGCAAGTGGTTGATCACGTCGATAAGCGAGGAGGGGTGATGAGAGTGATATGAAAACATAAAAACTAAAGATCAGTACAGTGAAAGAGCGTAGAAAGAGAAAGAGAGGTTGAGGAAACTAAGAAAGAAAGAAATAAATAAAATGAAAAGAACGGAAGAGTTTGTTGGCTTATATAATGGCACATAAATTTTTTTTTGCATAACAAAGAATTATCAAATTTATTGTTGAAAGGTATATCAAAACAACTTTGTAATTTTGCTCAAGAGAAATTTGGTTGTTTTTTAAATTATTGATCAGTTGACACAACATTTGTTTCATAAAAAATTTTCAAAGCTACTAAAAATACCCCCTGTATACGCCCTTGATAACATAACAATATTTGGAAGGGCTTGATAGAAGAAACAGAATGAAATAGTGGAATATATGGTATCCCCAACATCTTTGATTAAGTCAAACACAAGGTCTAAAAACTGCAGCTTTTGACTCGTCATTGTAGACATGATCTTTATCTAAAGCTCAAAACACTCAAGAAAAAATATACTAGATCTGAAGTGCAGAATCTCAACGTTCCCCGTTGAATAACAGCAGTTTCCAAAACCTCAGAATATATAATAAGAGAATAACAATAAATATCAAATGAGCAAACTCACGAAATCGCCCTAAATCGGGCTTTTCTCTGAATTTTAATTTTTTTCAAAGAACAAGTGACTTCAACACTTAAGTTCTGGATGAGATGTTGCGAGGGCTTTCTCCATGGGGCCGGTGAGTTCGTCAAAATATTCACTGGAGGAAAGCCAAGTTACAAAAATACAATAAACGAGGCGTATGTTAAAGTCGGCTCTAACCGACTTCGATATCGTTACTCTGAAAAACATGTTTAACATTATTAATTATAAATGTGGAAAAAATTCAACTTTTTTTATAGCCTGGATTGAGACCAATATATTGAAACTAGAGGCATCAGGTAGCAACTCCTACAGTTTTCTTAACACTCAATCTGTTAAAAATTGACCTATAATTTTAATTTGATGTTTTGCTGAAGTGTAAACCGAACTTTAGTTGCTGGTAGACATTATTGATAGCGTGTTTATCCCTAGGAAAATAATGGTTAAGCTTAGTTTAATTTCTAGAACGTTTGGTAAATTAAGGCCAGAAAATGCCCAAATTTAAATGCAAAAAGAGCGTTAACTTATTTTGCAATGTTTACGGGTTGCATGTTAGAACTATCGAACGAGATAACAAAAAGGAGTCGCTTAAAATAACGTATTTTAATAACTTCAAACTGGCAATAAAAAGTTAAGGTGCTAATTGGGTTCCACACCTGTTACGCTTAAATTGCAGTAGAATTTTGCAAAAGTGAGCGTTAAAAGAAAAAACAATTTTTTATTTGATAGTCTAAAGCAGTGGTGCCCAAAATGTCTTTTGCCTATCACATGAGATAGGAAGTCAGATATCTGCCAGCGTCGCAAAACGTTTGAAAAAATTGATACGAAATCTTCAGTATTTCTGGCTAGTTTTTAGGTAACACGGGCCTAGCCGAGCATAATTGCAACCATTCCTACAGATTAATTCAAATTTTCATATAAAATTTTCAAATTAAAATATTTATTAACAGTTTTCCCAATGTTTCTGAAATTTGACTTTCTGAACCCGAACCTTGACGCCTTTTGTGAAAATTTGGGTGTTGAAAGCGATTAGCAACGAGAGAGGATTCACCAGGAAATGATGTCAATTAAGCACAGGTACCAACGCAACAGGGGCTTTAATAAGCCTCTCATGCGAGAGTCTCAAAGAAACGCATACTACCGCCAAAAGTGGTGCCCCATTTTTTGAAAATGTTTAAAATGAAATTTTATTAGAATTATTCTACGCCTGAGCTCATTAAAACCACTCACTTAAGTCAGAAAAAGCAGCCACAGCGGCATCTGAAGAAAACTATAGTTTTGTCTATTTTCACCAAACAGTTTGTAAGAAATTCACCTTATGTCCGATTTCTGCATTTGAAGACTTTTTTTTAAGTAAATTGAAATAAGTCCAAATGTTTGGTTGTGCTGGCTCAAGGTCATCCGTCCCATCCAAGGAATGACCATGATATTGAATATCAGACTCCGTGGCGAGCACTCGTACTTGTCCCGTAAATATCCCCCTGAAGACGGACCCCGATGTGGGCCCGAAATATATTGGGAAAACAGAAATCAAAAAACTATCGTCTTTTCATTCCTTGGATGGGACGGATGACCTTGAGCCAGCACAACCAAACATTTGGACTTAAGAAGATCAGGTCGCTAAAACCAACACAGTAAATTGAAATATCTTTACTGTCCAATTAAAAAAACACAACGATTTTGTATAATTATGAATCTACAAGCACTTTAAAATCGATAATATTTAAAATTTAGCAAAAAAATATTTTTTTCTTTATTTGAGCCCATAGCATCAACAGCACACACCCCAGCTCATTTTTGCCTGAGAACAAAATGTTAGGCCATTTTTTTTTTGGTTTTAAACTTGTTTAAAGATTTGAAGTCGTTTGAAAAACAAAAACTTATGGGAGTTTAAGTGAAGGCAACTTTTGGAAAAATCAAAAAAAGGGTTTATCGATAATATCTCGATAACGCGTCGATAGAATTTTTTTATATGCCGATTTTCGTGATCAGCGGGCCAATTTACTTTAGAAAAAATTGGTTTGGTCCAATGGGGGAAAATCGACTTTCATTTTGTCGAGCAGCGTATTTAGGGTATTCACTTGAGCACATAGGCACTTGAGCAGTTTTGCCTGACTAATATTGTGAGCAGCCCCTGTGCCCGAACTTTGTGCATAATTACTTTTGACATTCCGCCTGTTAAGTTTTCGAGATTTGGTGAGAAAAAAATTACGTAAATAAAAAATGCCAACTAAAAGCATTAAAGATATTCTTCTTGAATGCAAAACTTGCGAATTGAATCGAGAAGTTGAAATGATTGAAGGTGCGTATTTTGCTATTAATAATCTGCACGTTTAATTGTTGTCGACTTTTGCAGATGTATGTCCACCAAACCAGCTTGATTTCGCAATGGATGAGTTGTTGGATGACTTTATGGACGATATCGCTTGCATATATTCTTGCCGTCGAGGAGGTATCTCTAACGTGCCCAAAACCATTAGTTGGCGAAATAACATCCTCATCTCATTTGATGAGCGTCGTTTTTCCATATCGGAATATTGCTGGAATTAATAAAGGAAGACGAAGTTTTTGCAACAACTGGATTCAAAAATCAAATGCCAATTGATTTACAGCTTTCATTTGGGCTCCTCTCTAGTGCATCTATTTGAAAAATGTGTACAATATTTGGAATCGCTGATGGTGGAACTTTAACCATGATTACGAAAAGGATATTTACAGCATTTTTGCGGCTTATGACGCAGTATATACATTGGCCCAATGAAGCTGAGCGTCAGCAACTTGTGAATTGAACTTTTCATGAGTTGCCCCACTGTATTGGGTTCATCGACGGAAGCGAGATCAAGCTATGTGAAAAACCTGCTAAAAACCAGGGCAGTTACCACAACTTAAAAGTTTATAAGAACAGCTTACTTGGTAGATTGCGGCTGACTCTGCCTACCCTCAGTCGACATTTTTAGTTACCCCATTTCGTGGCAACTCTCGAATCAAATAAAAATGGTGGTCTTACTTTTGGTTGACAGCAATGACAAACTGATTGAATTTGTATTTGCACAAATTTTAGCACTTTATTCCAGACAAAATATGGGCACACTGTTTGGGCACAAGTGCCCAACTTTTCGTAGTCAGGGTCGAGCAAGCTGTGCACAATTTGTTCAGAGTAAATTGTTGCTGGAAATGCTTACAATTTTCCCCAAGTGCCTATGTGCTCAACAAAGTGAACACCCTAATTGTTTATTATTTCCCCATAAACAAAAACAGTGTTACCGTTCTACCATTTTCTGTCTATGTATTTTTTTTGGACTTTAAGAAAAAGCACCCTGCAAAGTGGACATCCCAACAATGGAGGAAGATTCTATGGTCAGATGAGTCCAAAGTGGTTAGGTTTGGTGGAAAGGGATCTCGATCATATGTTAGACGTCCAAGGAACACAGATTACAAACCCCAGTACACCGCAAAATCCATTAAGCATGGAGTGTGTAGTGTAATGGTATGGACCTGCTTCAGGGTTGTAAGAGTTTTCCATGTCTATAAAATGTGCTTAATCTTAAATATGGGTCATTCTTTTTCACGGACGGTCTCAAAATTAAAAATTTTTTCAATAAATAATAAAACCGAAATTAGATCTAGACACTCCCACCGAAACATGATTTGCGGTTTTGCCAAAAAAAAATTTTTTTACAAAAACGAAACAATGGAAAAAACGTGATATCTCAGGTTTGGTTTATCGGACAGGTCTCAAGTTGATATTGGGGAAAAGCATTTCGCTGCATCTACTCAATTTATAATTTTATTAATTTGTAAATTATTTAATAATATTAAGTAATTGTTGCTATATTTTATATATGATTTTTTCACCGTGTCAACCACCATGATATAGCTTCTAAGGATGTACAACTTTTTGCCCTAAATATACCTTAAATTATGGTGTTTTCAAAAAGATGGAGACTTTTATAGTTTAAAAGATATTAATTTTTGAAGTTATAAACAAATAAAAATATGCCCTTAAAAAAAGCTTTGCCACGCAGACTCTAAGACTAAATTTTTAATAAATATTTTTTAAAAACCCATCGAAATCAGTGCCTACCATTTAAACAAATTTGGGTGCAATTTGGGTTCCAGCTTTGTACAAGCTGGCACGTATCGCTGACATGTGTGGTCTTCAACTAGTTCTCAAACTTAGATGCTCAGACGCTTTGCTCGGAAATCAGGAATTTCCGTTTATTAACGTTCTGCTCTCCCATCGTGAGTAGCAGGTCAGCAGACTTCAGCAGACCAGACCCATCAAAGGCTGCCGCAAGCGACAGACGTACGGCAATCCGTATTTTAAGAAGGAATGCGGTGTCCCCAATAAGCGAGAGTCAAGCCTCAAAGGAAGACTTCGCAAAAATCCAGCAGGATCTAAATTGGGCAAAAACCATAGTTCCTGATTTCCGAGTCGACTACATAAATCCTGCTAAGAAAGTTACCAGCGCTAAGCGAAATAGATCCTTGGAGGAAGGCCAAACTGAGGCCCCAAAGAGGCCAAAAACACACGGCGCCCCGCTCTCAATTTCCTTTGCTGAGATAGCAAAAGGAAAAAAGATCCTGGGTGTAATCGATGCCAGTAGGAATGACGGCAAAATCCCTCTACACCAGTGGAAATGGGTAGAGGCTGAGCTGGGAGGTGTTGCCATGGAGCACTAACGCAGGCTGATTCCAAGGGAACGTGAAGCTAATCGCGTGTGAGGACGAAAGGTCAGCGGAGCTGTATAAGGCAGCGATCGGGAAAGTGGAGGAAGTGTACCCAGGGGCTCAACTAAGGGCGGTTGATGCCAAAGACATCCCCTCTTGCCCTAGAGCGCGAGTCTGGCTGCCCAAAAAACCTAGCAACCCATCGGAGATATTAGAGATGATGGCTGTGTTCAACTCGCATGTACCAACAGCGAACTGGAAGATTATGAAAGTGGAGGGTCCAACGTTGCGAACATCACGTAATCTTCCAGATTAATAATGAAACAGTGGATCACCTTACAAAAACGAACGGCCTTCTTGACTACGCGTTCAAGAAGGTTAAAATGACTGTCTATAAGACGGATACGACGGCGCTAGCTAACCTGGCAGCGAGTGTGGAGGCAGAAGAGCCCAGCGAGGTCGATATGGAGACTGACAACACTCCTCTCATAGAGGAGTCAATCCAACCAAAACAGAACTCGTCCTCTTCACCCGCAAGTATAAGATACCAAATTTAACACCACCCCTATTAAACAGTATACACCTAAAATTTAGTGATTCAGCTAAATACCTGGGTGTAATATTGGACAAAAAATTATATTGGAACGAAAATATAACTGAACGCATCAAAAAAGCAAATACTGCACTTTTCTCGTGCAAACGTGCGTTTGGGGGTATATGGGGTTTTTCCCTGAAATAGTTCACTGGCTGTACACAGCTGTTGTACGTCCAATACTACTATACGGAATCATCATATGGTGGGTGGCTCTGGGGAAACCGTCCGTCCTCAGAACCATAACTAAAGTTCAACGTAGTGCTGCACTATGTATGACTGGTGCACTGCGTACAACCCCAACAGATGCACTTAACATAATGTTACACCTTATGCCTTTAGATCTTCTGGGAAGAGAAATCGCTAGTAACACTGCTCTCAGGCTGAGAGAAAGTGGTACATGGGAAGACAGTAACTCTGGCCACTCTTCTATACTACTGCATCAAGTGACGATACCGCCAAAACTTGACTACTGCATCCCAACAATCACGTTCACCACTATGTATAAAGTCACCATACCAAGTCGGCTGGACTGGAACTCAATGACATACTCAACACCGAATGCCATCAATTTCTACACTGATGGCTCCAAACTGGATGGACAGGTGGGAGGAGGAGTATTCAGTCCAGATCTTGGGATAAAAACTTCATTTAGACTTTCTGATCATTGTAGTGTTTACCAGGCAGAGGTTATTGCCATCCAGGAGGCTTCCAACCTTCTGGAAACCACTGCAGTCCTAGGAAGTAAAGTATTCATTTTCTCAGACAGCCAAGCTGCATTAAAAGCCCTTGACGGCTTTATCAACAACACCAAAACTCTTACAGAGTGCCGCAGATCTCTTAATGAGATGGCTCAGCACTTTGATATTAATCTCGTTTGGGTGCCTGGACATTCCAACATAGAAGGCAACGAGATGGCCGACCACCTCGCTAGACTTGGCACCACCACTCAGCTCCTACCGGATAAGAGCAACATAGGCGTGCCTCTTGCGACCTTTAAGCTACGAACAAAGGAAACTACCTATCGAATAACCATGGATCGATGGCAAACAATTCACACATGTGAAATATCTAGGCTTACATGGCCTACCCTTAATAGTAAAAAATCGAAGGCGTTACTCCGTCAAGAGAGAGTGAATATTTCTTCATTAGTAGGGGCCCTTACTGGACACTGCCTAATAGGAAGACACGCCGCTAAGCTCGGCATCAGACACAACGACTTCTGTAGAAGCTGCAACTCAGTGGATGAGGAGGAGAGTGTACAGCACCTCTTCTGTCATTGTCCAGCTCTTAGTGGAAGACGACTTACAGCTCTGGGTCGTCCTTTTCTAAACGATCTGTCAGACATCTCTGAAATAGATATAGCATCGGTGCTCAAATTTCTACAATCTTCTAAATGGTTTAACGGGGAAGACCCTCCCTCTACGATGACAGCGTAGAAAGGGTTATATGGTAACACAACGGGCCTTCATTGGCCTAAGTGAAGAAATAGGAATCTCCTATTCTAACCATTGCAACCTAACCTAACCTAACCTAACGTTCTGCTACTTTTGGAGTATTCATCCAACCAAACAGTGTAATTATTCGTAAACCGTGTCTACGACTTTCTTTCGGTTTGGTTTCAGTTCTCGAATCTAAACAAATGTAGTAAATTGATTTAAGACGGATTATTTCGGTTAACGGTTCAACCAGATTCTACAAATTTAGCATGGATCGTCCTAACAAATCTACAACTGATTTTATATTTAAAACTACATTTTCATAAAAAAGTTTGTCGTTGTAATATTCGAAGATGTTTTATAATGTTCTGTTTTTGTAGCTATTGTGACATAGCTGCGCTTTTTTCGCTCTGATGATTCAAGTTGTACTCTGTTGATGTTCTAACTGCCCTTGACTTACAAATCATTCAATAATATTTAAATAAAAAAAAATTATTGCACTTAACAAAATATTTGTTTTTCACTTCTATAATGTCACTTATGCCAATTGATGCACACATTCAGGGTCAACTACCTCACAGTGCGTCATTTCAATGGCAAAACGACAACTTTATTTTCAATTTATCAGTTTAATTGTGTGTATCCAAGTGTAGAATTATTAATTATCAATTAATATTTGGGCAACTGTTTTACTGAGGGAATAAGAAATTATGTTATACTTTACGATATGCACATTGGAGCCTCCCTAAACATAATAAAAGTTGTATGGGTATGGAGGGGTTCACTGGTCTTTATTGCTCATAACTAGAGAACCGTTCTTTCGATCTATATCGTGCAAATAGTTAAATAATGCTATTTACTAACAATCTGTAGACGGACCAAACCATCTATCTACAAAACTGTGGCGGAAATTACGTTTTTTCCAAATTGCTGGAGCGGGAGGGGGCGTGGCAAAAATTTGAAAAAAAAATCGGACACACGGACAGACGGACATGGCTATATCGACTCGGCTGTTGACGCTGATCAAGAATATATATACTTTATAGGGTCGGAAATGATTCCTTCTCCATGTTACATACTTTTGCACAAACTAAATGTACTCTATGTACCTTCGGTACAGAGTATAAAAATCGGAAATAAGGACTGGTTCGGTTCAGTGGTTCACACAGTTTTTAAACCGCCGGTTCGGTTCATTGCATGGCTTTTGGGGCTTACTGAACCGCGGTTATGGTTCGGTTCGGTTCGCTCTTTATTCATTTCATTCGCTAAAGAATCATTTTTTTGATACAAGTATTCAGAATATTCATTAACAAAGAATTAGGTTTTCAGTTAATCGGGTATGTTCAAAATTATGACGGCAATTTTCGAAAAAACATTCTCGTTTCATTTTGAAATCCTGCAACTTTACATATCAAGTGACGTCGTTGTTGAGGTGTTGTGAGTCGATTAAAAACTTTGACGGTTTGAAATCGACTACTGAAAGCCAAGCGGATCAAAATCGTAAAACAATTACAATCTTCTTTTGAACTGATCTAGTAATTTCTAACATATTTGGCACTTTACATATAAACTTAAACAGTTCTAATTGCGAACGATTGCCATCGTAAATACGGAAAGCGACATACGCAACTTATTTTGGAGCACACTTTACCTATTATATGCTAAACATTTCATTTTTTTTCAGAATTAGAAAGAAAGGCAAATGAGCAAAATTTAAGAAATGATACATTTTCCATTTCATGAAATGAAGCTTCATTTGTTATGGCAGCATAGGCTGAAAATGTTTTCAAAACAACAGGGAATAATATAGATTTTCAAATACTTAAATTAACTTCAATATGATGAAATTTTAGTTAAGACTTAATAATAAGTCTGATAAATCAAACTTCAATGTGGAAAATGTTCACTTGTGTGGGTGGAACTGCTAAAACTATTTGAGCTATGCTTCAGTTGACTTTCCTGAAATATTCAAATTTAAAACAGCCAACAATCGATATTTTACTTTTTTATGGAATTGAATTAATATTTGTCATGTTTTCATTAACGATTTTAATTTTGTTTTATATTAACATTAAGTGAGATTTTGCTACATTTTTTCCTTCTTCTGATAGCAGGCTTGATTCCTGGAATCTAAGAAGTCGAATTGAAAAATAGTCGGAGCTCTTTTTTACAAAGAGTTAACAATTACTGAGCTATGTCGTCCTCCCTTTATAAGTGAACCTAACCGAACCATTTTATTTTTTGGATTTTGGTTCGGTTTAACATTTTTGAAAACACATACTACTACACATACTACTACTGATACTAGATCAGGCTTCATTTTTCTACGAATTGAATCCACTTGGCATTAAGCTGTCTGTTTCAACTGCTTGAGCAATTCCACTTTTACTGAAAGCGGATCTAGTAACCGTAGATATAAGTGTCACTTTCCATACAATCTTATTAACATAGAGTTCAAGGTACAAGCGTATATACGAAAACCGAAGTGGAATTGAGAAAGGGCCTGTTAGACTTATATTTACTTTAAATGTGTTCGATAGTTCGGATTGACAGAATGGAAATTCCCATTTATTATTAAGAGGCGGTATTTTCCATCCATAATAATTATTCCCAAAAGCATCGTATCCTCGTTGCGTTTAACCATATAAACGAGGACTTTTCAACCCAAATCCCACTTCGTCAGCAGTTCTTTTGAATCAAGAACAAATTAAGAGAATGATGTTGTTCTTCTGTGCTTAAGGATTCAGTTGATTAATGGCACTCATGAGTTAAGCCTGAGATGATGTGCTTCTAATATATTATTTTATTAAATATTTTCTTAGCTTAAATAACGTCTCTGACTACAATTGGCTGTGATGCTTAACTGAGCTTCGTCTATCTGTTTACCTTGGTTTTGTGTTCAGTATACTGCATTTTTCCAATTAAAATTATTTTGAGAGTGTGTCCCACTTTGTTGTTGCGTTTGAGTTTTCCAGAGACATAGAAGAGAGACACATTTGATGTTGTTGCTGCAAGTCTGCAACTCGCCAACAAACAAAATCATACCTCGGAAAGAAATAGAGGAGAGCATGCATATGAATTTGTTGTTGCTTTATATAAGCTTATGGCACGCTAGTCGAATGCGTGGCTTGCGGAATGGGCTTGGACACCACTGATCTAAGCAATACTCTAAACCGAAACCGTATCATACTTAGCTTTGTTAGGACTTTTGTGTCCTGTAAAACCGGAATTTTTTTGTTCCTGTTTGAAGGAAAACTATCGTACAATTAAAACACTATATCTCAATGCAAAAAATAGTTTTTATTTCTTTAAAAATTGCCCATGCCTTAACTCATTTTAGATTCCAATTTCCTTTATCAACCAAATTGGATGGTTCCATTGAAGGGACAGAGTGGTGATCTCAGCAAACAGGATAGCAGGATGAAGGTACCCTCTGTGACCGGTGTGTTGAGCAAAAATAGCAAGGCCATTATCAACATGGAAATGAACAGCATTGTGGAACTCATGATGGTAATTTGCGTTTGTACTTTCGCTACTCAGAACAACCAATGCTTTAGGAATTGAGAGTGCCACTATTTATATCGGAACATCTAGGGGGAGCATAAGGTAATTTTTTTTATTGCACGCGCGAACTGAATAAATTTACTTAGTTGCAACTTAGTTGAGTTGAGTAAATATTAGCATTTCGAGTATTATTTGTTGTACACGGAAGTTAATCCAATGATGCGCTTTGAACTAATTACACAATTATGCCAATTATTTTTTCCAATCGGTCTTTAATACAGACTCTTAGCCTAAATTGTATTTAGGGATGGTCAATGCTCAACATGAGGCATTCGGCATTTGGGACTTCCAAGCCATTATTCGGTCCAATAACGATACATATGTAGGATCAGATGTGATCCAAGATTATTAATAAAAGTTTGTGAACAAATAGTTAAATTAACTTAATTAAGAACAAATTCCATAGACTGGACGCTTTGAGCTGCAACTGCTACGGACAACTTCATCTAACAACGAACAAACAACGACATTGTGTGCCTGCAAACGACTAACTTCGTTCGCTCTAACACCGGCCTTATATTAAAACTCAAGGTTTTCGGGGTCGCTGATTACGAACTTGAAGTCAAAGTTCAGAAAAACAAAATAGCGGATCCAATATGGCGTACAATTTCTTTAAAAACGATTGTGATAATGTTGTGAAATTATGATTGTGAATAAATTGAAGGAAGAAATTGACATGGCAAGATTTGTGAATGAAGACGATTGGAATTATATTTCAAATTATTAACAATTGGAAGCACGTCTTTACGCAGTGAAGAAATTCGAAATAGTACTTCGATCATATATTATGCATACAAAAAAATTTAGATTGATATCGCATTAATTTGACCTAGTAGTTCTCTCGTTCTACCTCGTTATCGTGCTCTTCATAAATTTCGTCAACAATTTCGCGGTGATAGGAACCTATCGCTGGCCTCTAACTTAAAGTTATCATATGTGCTTATTAATGTTTTATTGTATAACGTCAAGATGCATCGCTTACGGTCGTATGTGTAGGTATTTGTTTATTGTTGTAGAATAAATACAAGCTTACTTGACCCAAGGTGGAATCAACAGTTCAACCGCGTATGGGGATAGCGATCTTAGTTCCTTCGAAGGAAGTCTGCAAAAATGTCTTTCTTGTTTTTTGTGAAAAATCTTCTCGGAATCTTTTGATACACGATTCCTGAGAGTTTTGCCCGATAGGAATTGTCAAAGATTCCACAATTTCGTGACCGTGAATAAGAATTTTGTGTATGATGGATAGAGTCCGACAAAAATTGGCGAAATTATGATACATTGATTTCGAAACTACAAGAAATTATAAAATATTATAATATGTCGTATAGTTAGCGAGATATTATCGATAAACGTGTTTTTCGATGTTTTCCGAAGCTGCCTCTAAAATTTTGTCAAAATCGGCTGGGTATAAGAGAAAAACTGATTGCGGGAATCAAATCGGAACCAAAACCGGAACCGTATACCAAAAAGTACCGATTAAAACACAGAACCAGAACCGGAACCCACATTTAAAATTTATTGTATCCGAGAACCGTTATTCTTGATACCGAAAAGACCGAAAAGAACCTAAACATTGTACCGGTACAGTTTCGGTTCAGTGAGTGCAACAACTAGATTGCAAAGAGAGCTCCTAGTTTTGAAGGAATTTTCTCGGCATTTTCACGGACACACATTATAATACCACGATAACTATTGGGCTACCACGATAACTTACTTAGGCTTATGTATTCAAGAACTTTATCTATTTCTGTTCAAGTTCTGTGCAACTAAATGAGGAAATGTGATACTTTATCTAAAAGTGGAGACGAAGTCCATTCATATTTCGCTCACTTACATCAACACTTTTATGCTATAAAATAATTGATTTAGTATTATTACAATCCAATTCGAAAATATAAAGTCTTAACAGAGAGCCGCAGGATCTATAAACAATATCGTCTGCAGGACATCTGAGATATGTCGCTCTTGTTGGATCATGAAAATGAACCTGTAAAATGAAATAACGACATATTCTCAAATGAAAAATTTGCATACATTTAATTAAAAATCGTGTTGTTGAGATTTGACAGTCTTAAAATAAGTGAAGTGGGACAATACAATTAGTTAGTTAATTAGTAGTATCAAGATTTTTCTGAGTCTAAAGCGATAATAAAATAATAATGATACAAAGTCGAGAAAGTTTCCGAAATTGTAGGAGCTATTACAGCACTTTTTGTTGTTCCAAATATCTGGAATAGTTACGATATTCTTGAAAAATAACTTTATAATCATATACATACAAAATCAATGATACTTCCAGACATTATTGCAAACAATTTGTTGAGCGTTTGGATGGTCCCATCATGGTATGATACTTCAAAAGTGTAATAACAGTGAGGCAGCAGCTGAATGTTGTAGCGTTTCATTATTTTGATGGTCCTAAGTTTTTTTCTTCCTATCTCTCTCTCTGGAAATGCGGTATTATTGAGCGGACTATGCAGATTTCGATCGTCACACCTTGGGGCAAACAACTGATCATAACTTTTAAACATATAAAAAGACACAAACATTGTGGGTAATCACATCAACCTTATGTTTATCTGATTAACAAATCAGGAAGACAGTTATTTCAACTGCATATTAAAATCACATTTGATCCTGCTTAATATATAATATTTAACTTCATAACAAACTTCCCAATCAATAACTTAGAGACCACACAGAACTAATCATTATGAGGTAAATAATATACAAACAGAATGTCTTTTCATCTTTCAATGGTATGGTCAGCCTGTGGTTACTAGACTCGTCGAGCTTTTCCTCGAATTGAATTCGATTTGATTACAGTCGGTTTCAGCCGCTCAAACAATTTCGTTTTGTCATACCTGATCTAGTAGCCGTAGGTATAATTACGAAACTTCGCAGTCGAATTTACAACGTTGTATATATTAAATTGGACTGCAAAATGCTAACGTTTGTCGAAAATCGGACTCGAAATTGAAAAGGCCTGTATATTCCAATCCTTCACAAATCTTGAAATGTCAGATTGTCACTACATTTTCCATTCAATTCTGTATTGTAATAAATTTTATTCACAATCATAATTTCACACAAACCACAATCGTTTATTGGAAATAGCATATTATTGGATCCGCTATTGTGTTTTTCTCTGAACTTTGACTCAAGTTCGTAATAAGCGACCCCGAAAACCTTGAGTTTGCAATATAAGGCCGGTGTTAGAGCGAACGAAGTACGTTTGCAGGCACAATAAATGTTGTATGTTTATTCGTTGTTAGATGCAGTTGTCCGTAGCAGTTGCAGCCAAAGCGTCCAGTCTATGGAATTTATTCTTAATTAAGTTAATTTAACTATTTGTTCAAAACTCTTTATTATTGACCTGGATCACATCTGATCCTTACATATGTATCGTTATTGGACCGAATAATGGCTTGAAGTCCCAAATGTGCCGAATGCCTCATGTTGAGCATTGACCATCCCTAAATACAATTTAGGCTAAGAGTCTGTATTAAAGACCGATTGGAAAATAATTGGCATAATTGTGTAACATAACAGTTCAAAGCACTGATTAATCTCCTGGTGGGTACAACAATACTCTGAAAATGCTAGATGATTTAACTCAACTAAGTTGCAACCAGCAAATTTTATCTAGTTCTATGTGTAATAAAAAATTACCTTATGCTCCTCAGATTTTCCGATATGTCAGTGGCACTTCTACAAAGCATTGGTTGTTCTGAGTAGCGAAAGTACAAACGAAAATTACCATCGGGATTCCAAAAAGCATATCATTTCCATGTTGATAATGGCCTTGCTCTTTTTGCTCAACACACCAGTCACAGAGGGTACCTTCATCCTGCTATCCTGTTTGCTGAGATCACCACTCTGTCCCTTCAATGGAACCATCCAATTTGGTTGATCACGGAAATTGGACTCTAAGATGAGCTAATGGCATGGACAATTATTAAAGAAATAAAAACCTTTTTTTGCATTGAGAAATAGTGGTTTATTTGTAATGATAGTTTTCCTTCAAACAGGAAAACAAAATCCGGTTTTATGACGCTGGCAAAAGTCCTAACAAAGCCATAAGGATATTGTTCTTAGTTTGTATACGTTTAGGATCAGTGGTGTCCAAGCCCATTCCGCAAGCCACGCATTCACTAGCGTGCCATAAGCTTATATAAAGCAAACAAATAAATTCATATGCATGCTCTCCCCTATTTCTTCCGGGAGGTATGATTTGTTTGCTGGCGAGTTGCAGACTTGCAGCAACAACATCAAATGTGTCTCTCTTCTATGTGTTCTGAACTCAAACGCAACAAAGTGGCGCACACTTCAACAAAATCGTATTATATTCTTTTGTATTGTTATTGTTTGAGATATATTTGTGCATCTGTATTGGTTTTTTTCTTCTTCTTCTTAATTGGCCCGATGCATGCATCACAACCGTTCGACGGTCTGGACGCTGCCAACAATGTCCGCCAGTCGCTTCTGCTCCGTGCGAGCTGGGACCAATTGGTCAAACCAGCTTGGCAAGGTCTCCCTTTAACCTGGTCATCCCATCTTAGTCGGGGTCTCCCCCGCCTGCCTCTTCCTCAGTAGTCAGCCGCCTTCGAACAATAAGCTTTTCCTTACTGGAGCTTCCTCGTCCATCCTGTTGACATATCCCTAACCAGCGCAGCCGTTGCTGTTTAGTTTATGCGCTTGATCATAAACGGAGGTGTCCCCCATAGAGCTCATACAGTTCCGTCATTATTTCGAATGCGGAAAACATCGCCAACTTTTAGAGATCCATAAATCCTCGGAAGAATCTTTCGTTCAAACACGCCAATCGCCGCTTCATCACGCTGCTGTCATTGTCCGTGCTTCTGCGCCGTATTGAGGACTGGGATGATTAGCGAACTAGTATAGGGCTAATTTTGTTCTTCGCTTGAGGTCTCTGCTCTTGAGCTCTCTACTTAGCCCGTAGAAGCATCGGTTTGCAAGAGTGATCCTTTTCGGCTGATTTCCGACTGATGTTGTTGTCGCTGGTTATCGTCGTTCCGAGGTAAACAAAATCCTCAACAACTTTAAAGTTGTATTCTCCCATTGTAACAAATTGTCCAAACGCAATGTTTTTGTCCGCGGATACAAGGTATTTCGTCTTGTCCTCATTTACCGCCAGACCCATCAGTTCTGACTGCCTCTCAATCTGAAAACGCCCTGCTTACCGCCGTTCGTTTTTGCCGATGATGTCGATATCATCGGCATATGCGAGAGCATTAGATCTTTATAAATAAAGGCGCCCGTTCTGCTGGGCATGTGGGCACCGGCGCAGTATATATTCCATCAGTAGATTGAAGAAGTCGCATCGATAAGGTATCGCCTGCCCAAAAAATCTCTGAATAATGGTTCGGTGCCGTTCTTCCCTATTTTGACGGAGCTTGTGTGTACTTCTCAACGTCATCATGCAAAGACGGACGGCTTCGCTGGTATACCAAGGCACAGGCCAAAAAACTTTAATCTTATCGGCGTGTCGAAGGCTGATTTAGCAATCAACAAATAGATGGTGTGTGTTGATGCCTCTCTCATAGGTCTTCTCCAGGATTTGTCGTAACGTGAATATCTGGTCTGTGGTGGATTTACCAGGCCTAAAGCCACACCGACAAGGTCCAATCAGTGTGTTTATAAGCGGCTTGGGACAACACAAATAATGCGCGACAGAACCTTATACAATGGGAAGGAGACTGATCCCGCGTAGTTGGCGCGAGCAATACGTAACTGAACG
>JAEIFU010003726.1:0-24796 GCA_018904235.1 Lordiphosa stackelbergi | reverse complement strand
AATTCAATCAGCTGTTTCTGCGGATCAAGTTAGCGGCGCCATGAGCTTTCCGATGCGTATGAGCGAAAATTTTAGTTTTTCTGAGAACTGACCCAATGTAAAGACTAGTTTAAAACGTTTACAACAGCATTCGGACACTCTTTTATTAATGGACTTGAATGTGAAACACAGCAGACAAAACAGTGTGACCGTTTAAAGTTTCTGCTGACGGAAAATTTCGCTGACGTGAGTACCTAGCTTTACACAGTTACTTATGATCTACCCCTTTTTCTTTTTCTTGTTTCATTCATTTGTTAATTGATCTACTTCCCTTAAATCTAACTACAAACTTTCTTTGCTCATTCAAATCAATGCCTAACAATACCATTGAGTAATAGAAGTTTGGGGGGGGGGGGGCACTTTCATTGGACAAGGAACAGCTGTTTTCTGGTCAACCCAACAAAACCCGTTTCAGCAGACCACGATTAACTACATAAACGGCCAGTAGCCTTAATTGTTTCGCACTTAATCAAAATGAGCAGCGCCACAAACGTTGAACCGAACTGGGACAGAGTCATGTTTAACCCAAAGTTACACAAAAGCCAAAGCGGAGATACTCGTGCTGAGGGGTGTAGTTGTTGTTGTTGTTGTTGTTAAAAGCAAAAAATTGAAAACTAAAGAGCAACTTGGGGCGCACGCCAGTCTCTCTAGTCTTGGGGAAAAAGGGACACACAGAAGGGCAGGGACAGACTGACGACGACGACGACGACGTAGACGACGACATCAACACCCGGGCCATGTGAAAAGAAAAACGTTTTATGAGCTCTCATTCACAAAAAGGGTCTCGGGCATAGAAAACGGAAATTTCCTGAGGATGAAGACAGAAGCAACCTGTTGCCGGTTGCCTGTACAAATACAAAAATTTGCCAAAGTGTGATGGCATTTTTGTTTTGCCAAAGATTTGACAAAGTAAAAATGCAAACACCATGGAAAAGGTAACGAGTAAATGCAGCACAAAATCCCCTTCCCCATGCTCTGCCACGGTGTGGGTCTGGGTCTGGCCAAGTGTCTGTAATTTTTCTCTTTTTTGTGTTAAGGTGGGTGTTTTTCTAATAGAGTTTTTCCTTTTTTCCTGGGTGTATGGGTGTGTGTGAGGGCGTTTTAAGTGCGCCTAATGGGGCACTTGAATACTGCTTTTTGGGGGCAAGTTGCTGACTTGAAGTTGGCAAAGAGTTTAACTGAAGTCTGAAGGTCAAGAAAAACACAAGTTTGGACACAATTTCAATGTTCGCAAAAAGCTTACTTAAATTAAATACGAATCATCTCAAGTACTTTTGTACTTGGCGCACTAAGGACAACGTACAAAAGACTTGATTGTTTCTCCAAGTGTGGCGGGTGTCTGGTGTTTTGTTCTCTCTATTTATTTGACTGGCAACTCTCTCAGCCTCTGAATGCTGAGCGCCTGCTGCTTTAAGCCAACTAAAGGCGCCTTTGCGGCCGCCTGTTGCTTTGCCAGAGTTGGCCAAGTTATTGCCTTGGCCATGGCCAAGACATCGACAACTAAAACGGGCGGCGGCGTCGGCTTCAACAACTTCATAAGTTGGCTTTGATTGTGGCTGTTGCTTTTGTTGTTTTTCTTTGCTTTTTGCGCGCATCTTTTCATGTGCAAGATGTGACGTCAGACAGCGTCTACTTTTTTGCTGTTTGCTGAGCAGCTGTTATTGAGTTTCACTGGCAGTTGTGTGTGTGTGTGCGCCATTCATGCGGCTCTTCCCATTCATAAAACGAAAAAAAAATCAGGCGCCATTTTTAGTCTTTTGATTTATGGTTTGTTATGGCCGCCGCGCGAAACTAAAGAGAAAAACTTATCTAAATGAGTCTAAACAGTTTATTACAGGCAATTACCCGCTCACATTGCGTATGGGTAATATGGCCCAGCCCCCATTCTGCAATTTAGCATAATTTCACATGCAAAAATTCTACAACTGCCAGTGTGTCTACAGGTAAACGTGTGGTATAATTAATAAACGGTAACAGAACAAACCCCACAATTGCAGGTAAAAAGCTTTGAGCCAATTTCTTGCAATGCCAAAGGAATGCCAAATGCTTTTTGTTTAGTGTTTTAGGCCTATTTTATGCCTTGTCTTGGCCTAAGCAATTTATGAGCCCAAAATGAGCGCGCACACACACACACACACAAACACATACCGGGAGAACTAGAGAGAGAGCGAGCGAAATATTTTGCATTCGTGTGTGTTGCTAAACCATTTTGGCTCACAATTGGCAATCATTTCCGATAAATTTTCCAATGACTGACAAACAGACATTGAACTGGCATAGCAATATATCGTGCATAACGGCATAAAAGATAGCGTACAATTTATGGTAACCATTTTTGTTTAACAAGAGCAAGAAAAGAAATGGTTTGAGGATAAAAGTATTAAATAAAGAATGCATCCTAATGGAGACTTAACTGAACTTATTAATTAGTTCTTATCACACCAAAAATAAAGCGTCGTTGTGGGGCTCAGTGACAAATTTCTCACTAGAACTACTTTAGGGAAAAATGGCTTAGTTAAAACTAATACAATCATATTTAATTATTACTATGCCAATTTGATATTAAAATCAACTAACTTGCTCTTTGTTTTAAATGTAAACACATTTAATGACCAAGTTTTCTTTGCCCCTTATAAATGAACAATCGGCGGAATTCGTACTTGAGAATTACAAGTGTCCTCATGTTTTTAGGCAAATGGTAGATTCAATTCTATACAAGTAGTGTACTAGACGCTTTGCCAGCAGCGCGAGGAATAGCTCAACCGGTAGAGATTGACGACATTTCAATTGTGTTTAGAACAATGGCTCCGAGTTCGAATCAACTGAGTAAGTAAACAGTTTTAAATTGAATTTAATATTAAATCATTGCTTACAGAGCCCAATATAATATTGATCAGTAACAAGTTTGGTTTCTGGTAAATACAAAACAAAAAAGTTTTTCTTACTAATACCTCATTTCAAACAAAACCTATATTTTGTAAGGCAGCTATACTATATAGTTGTCCGATTTTTATAAATCTTAGTGGAACTATGTAAAAGCATAGAAAACTTATAAATACCAGGTTTAGCGACGTTTGTGTGGAAAACAAAAGTTTTTTCACTATGTTTTTCGAGGATTACGACAGCTTTAAAGTGAAAGGGGGGGGGGTGACGGAGGAGATGTTTCTTTCTATGTGTTATAATCATCCGGACAATTTAAATATCCCCTCTCCAAGGGTATAACAAATTTTTCATTTCATTTGGCAAGAAAATAATGTCTTCCTAATCCGAAGTAATATCGTATACCTAAACTTCGACAACTTTTGACCTAGATGGATGAAAATGGCCGTAATGGATTAGTTTTAACCCGTATTATGCTTCAGATATTCCAAGTTTTCACAAATTGTTAGGTAGGTTGAATGGTATAGCCTAAAGCGGGTGTAGAGTACCAAATAAAGTCTTAAATAGTAATTCTTTGTATGGAGTCAATCTCCGCCGGTAATTTGATATCAAATAGTTTGAAATTGATACAAAATTATAATAATGATATGTTAAAATGTATCAATTTCAAATTTTTAACATATCAATTTGATATATTTTCATATCGGTGTACAATTGATATGAAAAATATAATTTTAATTCTCGGTGTAGAGTTTATTGCCATCAGAGGACACGAAACGATTCATGTAAGGCATAGTTAGTGTTACAACGGTTTAGTGCAAAAAGGATAAATTTAGGGGACATTGAAATGAATTTGGCTAGCAACATCAGATCTATACTTTTCCGTGTTTTATAGCTTCGATCACTAGATTTTAAACCTAATGTAGTTTTTATAAATTTTTGGGTCATATCACACCTTACTTACATCAATAGACCATACTTATAGTAACGATTAAAAATTTCGAAAATATCGTTTATTAAAAAAAATGATGAATATCAAAGTGATGCTTTCTCAATATCGAAAAAATGTCATAAATAAGTTCTAAGTATTCTGCAACCCTAGTCTTTAGACACGGGCTTACAGGACCTGTTCGGTAGCAGCAGTTTTGATTTCGTTGGAGTGAGTTTTGCGTTTATAAAACGGGAAGGAAGGAATACGATAAAATTCTAAGGAACTTGGAACAAAAAGATGTGGTCACACTTATTAGGCAGAACGCCTTAAAATGGAAAAATGTTAGTGTGAAATTGAAGAAAAGATAAAAATACAGCCTAGTAGGCGAACCCGAGATTTAAAATGGGGTTTGATCAAGTTGAGATTAAATCGGGGAAATAAGGTTTCACAATGGAATCTCTGTAGTGCGAAATACAACAAATCAGGCTAATACGTAGTATAGAAAGTACGATGCGGCAAAGATGGGAAACTGAAGAGAGGCAGAGCGTTACGAGAAACACTTACTCAAAGTTATGTTACAACATGGCTGAAAATAAATACTTTCAAGACGCTATTGGAACAAATATGATTTCGTACATTTTCAAGGCTCGAGTTGAAAGGCAGCAGCTTAACTTTTTAATTTAATCTATCTTAAAATTATCGTTAAACTGTAACCGTCGTGACTAGCACAATAAAATATAAGAATACTTCTTGTCGTGCTACGAAATTCGAGAATAAACAATAACTACAGACCGCATCATCAAGCCGAAGACAGTCTTTGCACATTGTGCAATTTGAGAGAACGGGAAGACACTCGGCACTTTCTGGGAAGATGCCCGATGCTGCAGGAACTGAGGATGGCCTACATGGAAAAACCAAGACTGACTGAGGAGGAATGCCATACGGTGCTCAACGAAAGGAACTGGATGAGTTTGGCTTTTTACATAAGAGACGCGCTAAAATATAGGGACCAAATTATATGCGCGTATTTATAAATTAAATACTCGTAGGTAGAGTCTGCTATCTTTTTTTTATCTTTTCTATGTTGCCTTTAGGATATAGTCTTAAATAAATTTTATATAATTGTATGTACTACTAAAACTATCACAGAGAAATCAAAATTGGCTACACGGCGCGTGTAGAACCGTCAAAAATCAAACCTAAACGCAACGTATTTCACGTTGTTAAATTGCACACGCTGCGTGTAGAATTCAGAAAGCCACAGAGAAGCAACACGCGGCGTGTAGAAATGAAAAATCTGAATGCAAATGAAGAAAAATTAAATGCAAAGGCAAAGACTACACGACATTGGAAAATCAGATCATTTCCCAAATAATTATACATTTTCATGCAGCAATCTGAATACCATACCGAGCGTATAGGTTTCTACATAAAAGTTTCTATTTTGAAATCCTACACGCGCGTGTGGAATTTCTACACGAAAAATGTTCTACATCAGTACTGGACTCTTATATATTTCGTTTAGCAAGCTGGTTGTCACACGTGACGTGTGGGATTTCTAAATGTACGTTTAGATTTACAAAATCTAAACGCTGCGTGCTAAAAATCTTGACGAATCGTGCGCAAATTTCTGTTGCCTGTATATAAATAGCGATTGCTTTGAATTAGAACTTGAGAATTACAAATATTGGATTGTGCCTTAAGCAGATTCAATGCAATTAGTGTCTTAGAGGCCTTGCCTTACACGCGTGACGTGGCGGAGACGGCTAAAACATCATTCAATCGTGTTTCAGTCCAAGGGGCCGGGATTTAAAATCTACCAGAGTTAGTAAAAAAAAATATAAATTTGTTAAAAAAATACAGCAAATGACAAATGTGGGTTTTTAAATTTTTTACCCCCAAAGTTCAAATATAGATTTTAAAAAAATACAAAAAAAAAAAAAAAGGTTTTAAATTAAATAAAGGGGGAAAAATTAAAAATATAAAAAAATTTTTAATTTTGTTTTTTGTTGAAAGAGTAAAAGAAAATATGTTTTGTTAAAAAACAAACCGACTTTAGGCCAAAATAAATTTCTACTACTGCCACTACAACTACTACAATGGAATCTCAGATTAAACATATGTATATTGTGATAGAAGGTCATTAAAGCTAGTCTAGCACTGGGAAGTGCATCCCTTTCATAGTGTGTTAAGGCTACATCTTAGAATTTGCTTGCTACTATAGACAAGAGTGAGCAAACCAATTACCATGACTTATAGAGTAAGCTACACCTGTTATTTAGATCAGCGATAAGCAAAACCGCCCTTCTTACCTGCGGTCGCCCGATCTCAAAAATTACAATAAACACACGCTGTAAGTACAAAATGTGTTTATTAAGTTCTCCGATGCTGTGAACTTTTCTTCTACTCCCGATTTCTTAACTCGACTTCTGCTCACTTCATTAACTCGGGTCAAATTCCCCCACTCTAAGTCAGTACCTCACGCTGCCTTACAGTCAACTTCTCACACTTCCCACACTCTTCACAGTATCTAACCATTCCCCCTCAAGCTGCTTAGCCACTTTAGCCATAAAAATGTAACACCTGCTTATCTCAAATGCCACCCGACACTCCAAAAAAAAAAGGAGAGAGCCACCCCCAATCCCTCTCCCTTCATCCCCGTAACCCAACTAAACCGCAAGCCCAAAGCAACCGAAAACATTTCTCCAACAAACAAGGAAAAAAAAAGGAACTGACCTAACCCCTCGCACAGAAACTTGAGCAAAAATACCGTAAAAACACTTTACGGAATTTCTCAGCGCCTGGTAAACCGGGGCCGGGGCGTAAAATCAACCCCAAAATAAAAAGGAACACCGAGTTTCGCCGACGGCCAAAGGGAAATCTTTGAAAACATTTAACGGATTTTGCCTTCTTTTTTTTTGGTTTGGTGTGGCTAGAAAAAAAGTGTTGACATTAAAATAATAATTTTAATTGCTTCAAATAACACAACGATTTTGACCCTTGACTCTGCATGTGTGTGTGTGTGTGTGGAAAAGGATGCCCCGGACTACTGCATGTGGGTCTATTTAAACACAAAGGGTAATTAACATTTTTCTTTTGGCCAGGATAAGCAGCTTGTTTAGTAGCAAAGGCAAAAAAAGGCCACACATTACGTGGGTTTCTCCGGGTTCGTTTTTTTTTTTTGCGGTTTTTGCATTTGGTTTAACTCCGGTTTGGCTGGTAATGCCTTTGGGGTCCTGTCCTTCGCCTTTCAACACCTTCAACAAAGCGTGAATTAAGTGCTCGAGATTTTCTACACTTAATACAACAAATTTTTTGCCGGCATGCAACATGTGGCAGGCCCCCTCCCCATTCCCCCGCTCACTCGGAGTGTTTCAGTGTCTCTTTTTTAGTTAATTGCGCAATTAGCTGGAGCAAACATCTGGCCAACTGTGTGTCTCATTAACTGATACGTTGATACTCTCCCTCTCTTTCTGTCAATGATGCGGATGAACGGCGACAGTTTTAATTGCGTTTAATTAACAAAAAATTAAAACGAAAAACACTAAAAACACAAAAGTTGAAATTAAAAATGAATTATCTTGGGGCAGCGTTATGGTATAAAAGTAAGAAGTTTATTCAAAATGTATAAGACTGATAAAAGTTCACTGTTTCAAACATAAATTTTAACAATTAGAATAAAGAAGAGTCGATCCGATGTTTGGTTTTGTTCTTCAAGCATATAAGTTCGTCTAAGGTCTCAGAGACTAAAAGCAAATACTGAAGATCGGAAAAATGCGTAATCAGGTACATGTTTATGGGTGAAAACTTAATTTCCGAAGATTTCAGAAATTTCGCCAACTGTTCGACTTGCGGCCGAAAGGTTGAGTTTTTGATGTAGGATTTAGATTTTGACATTTCGTATGTGGTCGTACATTTTGCTCGGCGGATTGTTGGCGGAGGGTGGTAGCTATTCTGTGGGTCAACTGCTTTTGGTGCTCAGTGGATAGCGACGCGCCTACCCCTGATCTAAAGCAAACAATATCATAAAATCATGATGTTAAAACCCATTCCAAATTCTACATTTATTATGCTCGAGCAAATCTTAAAATCTTTTATCACAAATGAGTTAGGAGCTTCATCAAAAGAATTAAGAGCTAAGAACTGTGAAAGGTTTGTTAACCTAACTAAAAACTGACCTAAAGCAGGTCAAACAATCATTATTAGATGTAGCAAAGAGGTCCCCATCTGGGGATGATTGGGACTAATAATATTTACTTCTCTTCTTCCATTTGTGACACTTTGTTCTCACTTCAGAAACATGTAGATAATTTGTCATAATAAAATTTCAAAATATTACTTTCTCAAATTGAGTTGACGGCAATTCATTTTCCTAACAGGTTTTATGCCTCTGTATAGGTGAAAACGACTCATATGATTTCTTTTCTTCTACATGCTACTGTACACATACTCTATTTTTTGTGAGAGGTACAGCTTTTCATGTGGAATCGGCCCTAAATGATTTTTAATATTTAACGAATTATTTGTATTTCGTACTAGCAAGTTTTAGCCGGCTCGAGGTCATATGATGTTTGCACATATCTTTTAACACACAACACTATAAAGCGATGGGCAAATTCTAATGAAAATAGAACTGGGAGGTTCTTGAAGCATCTGTCGACTAGTGCCCTTTGTGGTGTTATGTGGAAATATAACATGACCTCGAGCCGGCTAAAACTTGCTATTTATATTCAATTTCATTCAGACCAAAAGAAGTTGCGGAAACTTAGTATATATTTCTAAAATTTAAATGGGATTGAGGAGAGATAAGCTATAATTGTTTGGTTTGGTGCAATTTGGAGCACACATTAGTGTGGAAATGAATAAAAAAATTATCCAAGTAAACCTCACTCTTTGTGGCCGAAACTAACAAAATTATCGAAGATAAATTTTACCAGAAAATACTCGATGTCCGATATATCGCCTCAGAATAATATTCGTTAATGTTTTATTCGAAATATCGATATTTCCATATATCGATATTATATCCGACACCCCTACTAAAAAGAAAATCGCGACACGCTCTCAACTCTATTTGGCAATACGATAACCAGTTTGGTTATAATTGGGTCATTTCATTGTACTGAGCGGGCTTACTCATCAAAAATCTTTAGCTTTTAAATGTTGCAATCAGATTTCAAAATAGTATTAGGCTTAAGAGGCGTAAGGTATTTCAATGAAAAAAATTGCAAACATCCCAGAAATACGGAAACTTTTAGGGTTCAAGGTATATTTTTGTTTCCTCATTCAGAAAACATTGTTGTTCGAGACACAACATCATGCAATTGCAGTGTATTTCGTTTGTTAAGCTCTGATAGAGCAGAAACCAGCATTTGAAATACCAAAGCGCTTTTCAAGATACTTTTAGATGGGGATATTGAAAATTTGCATAAATCAGAAATTAAAAATGTTTCTTCAAGCTAAAGCTTAGTATAAACCTCAACAAAGCAACTACCAAAACAAAAAACTCAATATAAAAATCAGGGCTGCAAACCGTGTACGGAATCGAACCGCTGCGGAGTCGGAGTCATCGGGGAAGCCCGAACCGAACCTAAACCGGAGCAGAACAAATTTTTCTGTTCGGTTAAAAAAAAAAGCTCAAAAAGGGTTCGGTTCAAAAATGTGTTTCTACTACATTTTTTCTAGTATCTATAAATTTCAAATACACGTTTATGCACTCATACAGGTTAAGTTAAAATGTTCTTACATATTTAGAGAGTGCTTAGAAAACCGTTCTCACATTTTAAATTCACGCTCGATAACTACAACTGAATTTTGGAACCAAAAAAAAAAAAAAATCTATGAATAAAAAAAAATCAACGATTCTTTACCATATTCATCTTTCGATGAAACTGAATCTTTCGTGCAAGAAAAAAGTGATGATGTAACAAAAATCAAACCGGTGAATGACTTCATTGATTTTGTTCTCGGAATTTAAACATTGTTTCAAATTTCTAATGTATTAGCTATTAGCAAAGAGCCAGTATTTATAAAAGTTAACTGAAATACTCTAATATTATATAGAAAAGACTATTAACTTCCATTTGGGGGCGCACACTTGCAACTGAGATAAACTGATAACTGAACATGATATTTAAGTAGGGCAGCACTCCGAAATACACAAACATGCTTGATTGATTCCGCAATGCTGAGCTTACAACTGAATTTTAAAGATCAAACCAGTGCGTGTATTTGTCAAAATCAGCCTTAATTTCTGTCGTCAGTTCATCATTCAGCCACATGTGTGCGCTCGCTCTTAATGATTAAAATTTTGAAGAAATTTCCAATTTAATGTTGTCCGAATGAGTGAAAAAAGGAAATTATTCCCTGAACCCCGGTTGGAACCTGAACCTTGGTTCTGCGACCTTCTGAACACGCTCCATGAACTCGAACCCAAACATTTTAGGGGGTTCGAACAAACTTTGAAGGGTACAAAGCGAAATTAAAAGAATTTGCAAAACAAACGCCATCATAAAAGTATGGAATTTTTTTGCAGTTCATACTTGAGGTGTAGTACTTAGCTTATTCCTTTTCAGTTATATGTGCTTTGTTTCATTTTCTCCAATTCTGATTCAGTTCGGACTTTAAAAAATCTTGGAAATTCTGCCTGCACTTAAGATACCATCAAGTTTGTTCCTTCAAAACCTAAAATTTTTGGGATTGTAGACAGGGACACGTGCTCGTTTGAATGGAAGGTAAGGCTTGGTCATCTCTAATTACTTAAGTTAGCAGTCAGATACTAGATTACAGATAAGCAAAAGCTTTTTGAGCAGTTTATTAATATATACAATTTTTAAGACTTAAATGTTCACAATGTCTTGGTTTTAGCGACCTGATATGTGTAAATCCAAATGTTTGGTTATTCCGGCTCAAGGTCATCCGTCCCATCCAAGGAATGTAAAACGGTGGATTCTTTGTTTCCCAATATATTTCGAGCCCACATCGGGGTCCGTCTTCAGGGGGCTAATAAACAACATTGAACAGATATAAAAACCAAGATTTTAACTAACGAAAAGTGAACAACATTCGAACCTTTACATACATTCATACGGGAAAAGAAACAAGTGCTCGCCTCGGAGTTTGATGTAAAACTAATTAGTCCTTATGTTTGTTTTGCTCAAGTAAGTGTCTATATATGTGTGCCAGTTCTTTGTGTCTGATTTAAAGTTCAGCCTAATTTTGTTGGTGTTTTAATTATGTACAACATCTCCAGAGTAAAACGCTTGTTGTAGTTAAGTTCTTGCTGTAGAATACTTGTGGCATCAAAATCAGGAGAATGTCCGCTCTTCGCACAATGGGCCGCAAGTCTTGTTTTTTGTGTGTTAATCTGTTCGTATATCTGATATTCTTTGTTTTGATTTTGTCGTTGCAACATATATTTTGTCACATATGTTGGTCCCGTCTCACCAGGCTGGTATTTGATATATAATATCAGATTATTCTTGTCCATCTTTGCCACCTGACTTCATATTGCTAAACAGAGCAGCCATGGTGAATGTTGGCTTGTGGGCTATTGCGATTTGATCCCTGTCGTATAGGTCAGCTTTGGCTGGTCTTTCCGAGTACTGGGGAATATATGTTACTGATTTATATGTTTTGGTCTGTTGAGCTGTGTTGTTGTGGATTCTTTTCCGATACCACCGTTCATAAGAACACAAAACCAACGATTATCATTCCTTGAATGGGACGGATGACCTTGAGCCGGAATAACCAAACATTTGGATTTAATGTTCACCCAGAAACAGATTTGGCAAATAAATACACAATCCTTTAGCAAGGACTGCATCTAATAATTGATCATCAGATATTGATTTGACTCGATTTAGTATATTTTTTCCATTCGATCAGTCATAGATGACGAATAACGAGCCCTCCATTCTTCTGTTCCAAATTTCAATGATTCTTTCATCTTTACATAATTACCTAAACACGACAATCTAACATTATTGTCGTTATCTTTAACATTCATCCATCAAAATATGAATTACTTACACAAAAAAAAAAAAAAAAAAATATCAACCCTAAAAGGCCACACGCAATGGTTCTAGTGCGATGAGAAACTTTAATTGCTAAAATTTCGAAAATAATTATAAGTACTCGTAGTTTTTGTGGCCGAAAAGAAAAAAACGCAAAGCACAAATTGTTTAATTGCTAATTAAGAATAATAACAATAACGGCAAACGTAATGAATTAGATGAAGGCGAATCGAAGAAGGCAAGTACAATATTGTTTGTTTTGTTGTTGTAGCGTGTGACAATTCGCATTAATTACAAGAAATGCTCCAAAAAATAAGCCATTAAAACTGTGTGGCGCTGCTCCCCCCTCCTAAAGTATGCGCTTCCCCCTCCCCCGACCACTTTGCGTGTTCTGCCCATTTCAGTTGGACACTTGTGACATTTTCTTTAATTGAAATGATGCGCGTTCGTTGATAAAAATTCGTTTGCCTCCTATACACATACTTACTGACTGACTGAATATATTGTACCATAGATTATATATACGTATATACTGGACACTTGCTGTTGCACGTTGCTGCTGTTGATGATGATGATGATGTTGATGATTATTCTTATTATTATACTTCATTATTAAATGAGCGTGTGTGGTTGTGTGCGTGCAAAATGTTTTTGGTATTTTTCTGTGTGGGTTGACTTAGGCAGAGATCATCAGGCGAGTAAATACTATTAAAAAATTTTTTGAAACTTGAGTTAAGTATCAAAATAATTTGATTAATTAAAATTTTGGGGTAAGGTTTTTTTAGGAAAAATATTTGGAACCCAAAATTTCAATAGAAAACAGAGCTAACTATTTTTTAAATTTTTCAAAATTCTCGTAATTTTTATGAAAGAAGACGTCTTTCCAAAGTTTCTGCTGATTTTGCTGTGTATTTGTTTTGTGCTGCTTCTCGGTCTTTCGGTACGAACCGCTGAAACGACTTTTAGATCAGAGGTGCCCAGAGCCAGCTTACGGCTGCGTAGACACAAATACAAATGAAGAAAATATTTTTGAAACAACAAACACGAGAAAAAGAAAGAGAACCCCGATTATTTTTTGTGTGTGCTTGGCTGTCTGATGCCACGAAATCATTTGTAGCCCACCACAAAATCTATGCTGAAGACAACGCATACATAATTCTTGTTGCGTTCGATTTTGCAAGAGGCATTTGAGAAGACAGAAGTTCTTGTGTTTAATGTATGGGTTGCAATGTCCGTTGTTCCTCATCCAAAATAAAAATTCACATTTTATTTCTTCTTCTTCTCCTACGCGTTTCAGCGGCTTGTTGCTTCTTCTTTAGGGAGCCTGTTGTAGTGGGTGTGCCAATAATCCTATTCTTAGAGCACATTTGAATCGTACTAGCAGTTAACGTTCAAAAAACCCGCTGAACAATGTACATCAGTTGGCAGCGCCGAAATACTAGACATGCAATCGGTGGGAAATTTATCGATCAGACTGTAGATCAACCCTGCGTGCTATCAAAGTCTCGATAGACAACGTTTCCTGTATTCTCTCTTCTATTCACTGTCGGCCAAGAAATTTGTAAAAATTTAAAGCTTCTTAAATTAAGCCATCCTGTGAATTTATAGTGAAATAAAGCCAATTCTGGTATCAGCCACTTGTGCAAAGGGTAATACTAGTGATATTTCGCTGATCGTTTGACGAATTCTTGAGTTAAAGGTATGTGACGAATACCTTGGGAAATCGTGTCTTATAAATTGTTTGATTTAGGCCTGGGATCATCTCCATTGACCCCTGGCCGCAGCCAGAAGTGGATTCCGCTCTGATAATTGGACGCTAATCAGCTGGCTGTCGATCCATCCTAACGCTCAACGTGCACCTATATAGGTCATTCAGTAGAGTAAGCAGATCGTATATACCTGGGGTATATACGTCCCTAGTCTCGTGACGTCACGTGGTCACCCTGTTACCTAATCACCCCTGGACTGGTCAAAGAATTACACTGTACTGGAAGTCAACCCACTCAACACCACGCACTGCTCAACACGTTGGTCTATACGACACTACCCTGTAGCAGACTTTATTTGGAATTTCAACTATATTTTTCAACCATATTCTTTATATATATATTATATATGTAAGCAGATAAGTAGGATTAATCATATAATAAGTTAACAAAATCTTAGTATGGTATGTATGCGAAGTACTAGCTGTTATTTTACCTGATTCTTTCTAAGTTCATACAGCACACATCCGTCTTCAGGCCTGTCGACTACGATGAATTATGCAGCTGCTTTGTGCGTAAGTACGGCATAGCCGCACACCGAGAGTTGTAAGTTAAATTACATCCTATATATAACAGCTAATGGTTGCGCCCCTATATCATACCTTCTTTGCCTATACACATACATATGTGAAGAAACTTTGCCTATATCTTCTATCAGTACCTGAGCATTTAAGATTGTAAATTGGAAGTTTATTTGTTTTCATATAACTTTTATATATAAGCTGTTCTCGCCTTGAAATGTCTAGAGACAGCTATAGTATTAACGATATGTTAGTACAACCTCAGTACATTTTCATAATACAAGGGATTTTCTTTATTCGATAACGATTATGAATTATAAAGTCAAAATGAATTAAAGTAACTTTTAATGGGCATTTGAAGTAAAAATGTTGCATCAGTATCGGGTAAAGGCTAGCAATTGATTATCCCTTTACAGGTTGGGCGGGTATAAGAAGAAGAACATCACCACCTCAGTTCTTCAACATAAGTATAGTGTTCATGTCTTATCGTAGCATTATCTCTTGGTTTAAAAGTTTGGTTGTTCCCTCGTCCTTTCTCACTCTGTCTACTATCTTTTATTATGTGACACGGCAGCTCACTAGGTGGCAAAAGACCCACCCCACTTTCCCTGAGCACAGGCGACCCCGTAGGCAGAGTACGCCTTCAGTTTGCTGCACACTTGATCGTGTTCGTTACACTGTGTTTATTTTTATCATATTTAAAAGTTGTTGTTGCCGTATACTTTGGTCTGCCTAAACGCGTGGCTATCGCTATGCGCAAAACAACAACGAATGCGCGATGTGCGCATAGGCTGTGGGCACCTCCGATTTAGATTCAGAAACCTTATCAACTGAAGAAACCCAAAATAAATCAAAAAATCATACCAAAATGTATGCTTTTTCCCACCTGTGTAGTCTGGTCTGGTGTTGGGCTAATATTTTGTCTGAAATTCGAGTGCAGCAGGCTTTGCCTTCAGGTCGCTTACAATATTTATTAATTCCACCTCTCATCTCATCCATTATTGATAAGCTGTACTTAAATTCACAAAACAAAAAGGTCAACCCGGTTAATTACCACTTAAACCTCGTCAGGTTGCATTTTCATTAATGTTCATTAGCTTAAACTTCCATAATTCGCATGTTAAATTTGATCATTAGTCCCTCTCAGAAGCTCTCCACTTCTCACGCACTTCATAAAACAAAAATGCAATTTTTATGCTAAACTCAACCTTGACATGCTAAATGCAACCTAATAAATTGATGTGATTTTAATGCAGAAACTAAAAAAACTGCCAGCAGGCGTTAATAACTTCAATTACGCTTAATTTTCAAGCCTTATGCGATGCTGCGGTGAGGCCCATTTTCATTTTGTTTTGAGCACAGAAATAGATGCGGCCATCTAATAATAAAAGTACGAGTAAATATGTATAATAAATAATAATCAACCGGCTCTAATCATATGTTCAGCGGCGGCCGGCGGCCAGCGGTGCGCACAATTTGCAACAATGGGAAACGAAACTAAATAAAACTCTACACATAAATAGTTTAATGTGCTAAGCCTTGCAAATGATGCCACCCCACGAAAAAATTACAATTGGCTTTTTTTTTGTGTTTGCAAAATGTATCTATGAGATACAATAAGCACAATTCACACTGACAACAGCCGCCGCGCGCCGCAACAACAACAATAGTAATAATCAGTTTCATTTCAAAGCCGGGACAACCTGCGCGTTACATTTTTCCCATTCCACCACCCCCCCTCCCCCTGTTACCCGCCACAGAAAGTATCTAGTACCAGTATTGGGATTTATAAGCAAGCTGCATTGTTTGGCTTAGCTTCGACGCTCATTTAATTAAATATAATTAGCCACATTAATTGCAAATTAATACAGAGTTTAGCTTTGGATTTTGTATTTGGTATTTGTGTTGCTAGGCCCGAAGCCCGCGATCAGCAAATACCAAACAGAGAACGCCACAAACATTCAACTCTAGATGTGGTAGAAATGACAGTCACAGGGCTGCAGTTGGGAGATTTTGTGGGCAATTTGCATTTAATGAGTTCGGTTTTCATAGTGTGTTTCGACAGCAGATTAAGTGATCAAAATGATTTATTTATACTTTGTTGCGAATAAACCGAAACGTATTTGAAATTATATAATTATCTGGTAAATAACAAAAGCCGTCGGAAAGTGGAGGCTTTCAGTTGGAGAATTTGAAAAGTATGAACCCAGAAGTTTTAGCTGCACAAAAAAGTTTGAAAGGATTTTATTTAGTTTGAGGCTTTATTGTAAAAAATGTGATTACAAATTTATTTTCTTAAGTATTCTCCATTGCTAGCTAATGCTTTTTCTTATGTTTCTGGTGACGATCCAGGAATCGTTCTAGTTTTGGGCTAAAGTGCGGATTTTCATGCCCTTGAGGCCATTGACTCAAAGCAAAAGTAGTTCAAAACGAAAATGTGTGGGCTGTACTGAGAGTGGGGTAGGATTTCCCATTTCAGCGTTTTAAGGTAAGTTTGGACCGAGGCCGAGGTACCTTGTCGTACCTTTGCTCTTATGCTTTCCTTTTTGCTACAATAATCAGCTCAAACGCATCAATTGAGTTCGGTAGAGTTGCCCTGTGATAGTTTCACTCGATTGTAAGAGTTGGTCCCTTTTCTAGCCGTTCTTCGCACTCTTTGTCATCGATACCAAAACTCACATGTGGAACTCGAAGAAGCTTCTTGCAGCTTTTGATGGCTTTCAGCTGCATTTTTCTTCAAATGAAAGCAGAAAAGTAAACTTTCCCGCAAATTGTGTTTGACATATTCGGAGCACACAAAAACTATGTTGTTTACACTTCAGCGAAACGACACTTACTGAAAAAGAAAGCCTAATGATGAGACTTAAAAATGAAGTTGGTTGCAACATTGTCCGCTTCGATTTAATACTACTTAATACGACATCTCTTAAAAACGCTTTAAAACCAAAGATTAAACCCGAAACGAATAACGGTATGGGTTACGGTTACTGTTTTAGCTGAACGCTTTTTTCCGCTTACGGTTATATTACGGTTGTGTCGTATGGGTTACGGGACGGGTTACAGTTATTAGCCTTATTCTGTTTCGGGTTTCGATTACGGTTACGGTTATTGGTACAAAATATCACTTTGACAATCCCTCTGTCATGCAGACAAAAGTGGCTCCATCGTCAAGCAGTGGCAGTCGCCTATCGTCATTCTGCACGCACGTTGTTCTTCCTTCAAACTCAAGTGTGCGACATCAAAGCGACATGAAATTTTATGCATTTTGGATGTGAAATCGCTACGATGACGATACTAGCCGATACATTTTGAAGGAAGAGAGTAACTTGAAAAAGGCGATCGCGCAAACAACAACAATATACCTGTGGCCCCTGGGTTTCTGCCGTGATGCAAATAAGTCCAAAGACGACGATGTTTATATTATGATGATTATTTATTAATATTACGTGGATAAACTTATAATTAAACAATGATAGGTGTGTGTGAACACCGAAGTTCAATAGCGACGGCCACTTCATGTCGCTCTCTTGGTTACTTGCTCTCCTGGCTACCTTTTCATACAAACAAATTGGCATTATACACAAAGGGTAAGATGAGAAACAAGATACAACGCAGCTAACTAAAATCCTTACCTTCTTTAACTTTCCTTTAAATTTGTTCATCGAATTTTTACTAGTAGAGCAAAACCCGAATATAACACCATATTATTTGTTTCTGTTTCGATGATAACCGGTTATGTTAATAAAATTTTAGGGATACGGTTATAAGAAAACATTTTTTTTTTCGGTTACGGTTACGGTCGGTTAAAAGTTTTGGTGACGGTTTCGGTTAGCGGTTTTAATCTATGTTTAAAACTAATTTTATTTGTCTATAAAATACTTTCTTCCTTTATTTGCGTATACCTCAAAGAATAAGCTCTAATTTAAGTCTTATTTGCTCTATTCCTATCTTATCTAAACCAAGTCAGCAAGCCTCTGAAAATCTAAAGAAGGGTTGGTCCGTTGTTTTAAGCCCGTTGAAAAGTAGGTTCAATTTTTGGACCGTTTTCTTTACCTATCGATCCTAAGGTTTTGGTTTGATGCTTGTTTCATGGATTCTTAGATCGTTAAGACATTTTGTGGTAAATAATTAGATTCTTTTTAGTTAACGAGGAAGCTTCCAGCTTAAAAAGCTATTAAAAACGTTAATCAGTACCCGAATGATCCTCATTCATTATAGTTATCATTCACACGTTCTCTAAAAACTTAGAAGTTTCAGTTCTGGGTGCGGTTCGATAGACCCAAAAGCATCTGTTCTCTGGGGTTCGGTTCAGGACCAGTTTGTAGCCTTGATTAAAACTCATTGGCAATAATATATGTAACTTTCTGTGTTATTTAGATTTTGGTGACCCCAAACAAAAAAACTCTTTAAATATAAATCGGCTTTACCCCCAAATAAAAAAACAATACCCTTTTTTCCAAGAATTGAAGCAGTCTTGATTCTGAATTGGAAACAAAGCAAATGAAAATTGAACTAGGGGGTGGGCCATATGGTCACACTAAAAAATATGCAGACCACATATTTTGACAGCTTCGAATTTTGAAAAATCGGATAATCATCTGTTCAGTTAAGGTGCACTTCCATATCGGCGGCAGAACAAACGTAAGTAGGGCTCGGAACAGCCACACGTAATCACAGAGAAGCCGATGGATCGTCCAAGAATTATTGTTTGGTGTAGATTGGCTTGGTGGCATAATTGGCCCATTTTTATTTGAAAATTATGCTAGTGACGCCGTTATCATTAATGGCGACCACTACAATCCCATGCTGACCAACAATTTATGGCCTCAAATCGACGCCATTAATGTTGACGACCTTTGGTTTTAACAGGATGGCGCCACTTGCCATACAAGCCGATCAACAATCGAATTATTGCTCACCAAATTTCATTATTGAATAAACAGTTGTGTTATTGATGTCAATTGGCCCTCTCGCAGCTGCGATTTAACACCATTGCTTTTTATTTTTGGTGGGGTGTCGTTAAAGACCGATGCTAAAAGTATAATCCAGATACAAGTCAAAAATTAAAACATAACATTGCAACTGTTATGGGCCAGATAGGCGGCGAAATCATCGAGAATGTGCTTAACAATTGGGGGGTCAGGATGAAGTAGTGTAAATCCAACAGAGAAAACCACTTGAGCGAATTAATTTTTATCTGAAATCGGACACTTTAACCTTCCAAATAGCAAAAAAATGTTTGGCAACTTTAAACCGAGCTTAGACATTTTTTTAATTTGAGAACGAGAAAATGAGTGCCCGTCCGATAGTCTTCTTTTAGCTTGCCATATCAAAAACAGTGGAATTCGTATTCTTGGCTGTCTTTTACCGATTGAAGAGTACTCAGCCTAATAGACTCATCTGATTCTTTCTTCCGAAATAGTGCACTCCTTTAAGTTAGCGATGAAGGGAAATTTGTATGATGATATTACATGTTCGTCATTATTCGAGCATAAATGGTTTGTAAAAGTTTACTTCCTTATTCTTATGCCCAGAGCTTGAACCCTCTCGTTTTCACGAACTCGATTTAATTGTCAACCAAATAGTTGTTGTTCAAATTTTCCACACTGTAAACAGTTTACAGTTAATAAATGTTTTTATTGCATTGCATAATTGTCGAAAATTTTCGTCAAAAATAATGAGCTGCCTGCCCATCTTCAATCACGAAAATCCATTAAATTCGCATGTCCAGCCAAAATGCATTACGAAAACTTTTAATGCATTAATGGTCGTGAAGAAAATTCAACAACAACAAATGATTAGATATTAAATAAAACTAAAGAAAAAAAAATAAAGTTGATTTTTGTTGCTTTATGACAAACGGATGACGAACGCATAAAAATGCAGCGGCACAAGAAATAGCAAACGAAACATTAAAAATAACCAAAAGCCACTTCTCTCCCCCCTTTGACAGGCGTCACGTTGTTGTCACTTTAAGTAGGCAAATCGTAAAAATGGCCAAAGTGCGTAATTATGTGCAGAAATTTTCTTTTCGGCCAGCTGCAGTCAGTCGAAATGCCACGCCCCCACCTTGCCAGGCAGGCCAATAAACATTTGTTTTTAATTAAACATAATTAAAGTAATAATTATGTCTCATAAATGCATTGAAGCGCAGGAAAACGGGTAAAGAAAAGTAGGAGAAGAAGCAGGAGGAGAATCTTGAAAGGATTTTCATTTTTTCTTTCTGCTTTGAGGCAGCTTTTGATGTGTGGCCAATTTGCCACTTGTTCGCAGTTGCGGGGAGGTTTTTTTTTTAATGTTTCTGCAATTTTATGACAGGAAATTCATTTGAATGCATACTACAGTTTTTGTGAAAGGCAGCGAAATTGTTAATGATATGAAATGAAATGAACGAAATCAAAGACAAACATATTGAGATATATTAAGCAAATAATGGGTTTTACACGTTTTTTTCTCGTTTATATTAAGTACAAGTAGTTAAACAGGTCATAATTCTTATTTTTATTATTTTAACTTAAATTTCTAAAGGAATCATATTTCCAGGGAGTTCCCGCTGTCTATAGAAGAAAGCATTTCAAACACTATACACTGAGATGAAATCAACTTAAAACCAAGATAATAGCCGAAACCAAGAAAAACATTGTCATAAGTTGACAAAGATGAGAAAATATCAAACAAAGATTGTGTTCCCAATTTAAATCTAAATCCAACATTCTTGGAAAAAGATCGTTAATACTCGACTTTAAGATGAAATAATCTCATTGTTTTAAATGGAAAAAGAAAAGAAAAAAATTAATTAATAAATTAAAATTATATTCAGCATTTGTTTTTAGGTGAGGTGTAGGGGGCCTGTTAGCTATAAAATGTTAATTTTTAACCCGCGTCTACTGGGACTTGAACTCAATACCTCCTCGGAGGACTGAGCACACGGCATGGCATCTTAACTTGCTGATTCATCGGCCATCACTTTTTAGGCGCCACCAGTCGCAGTATAAGATCTCAGCTGGCGGAAGTCTCGACGGTGCAAAAGCTTCAGTATATAAAAAAATAATCGAACCAAACCATACCGAACCGCCAATTCAATCTAGTGAGCTCACATATGATAAAACTATTCGGTCAGTTTCCGTTTCCGATTTCTCGCATAAATTAATTATAAGAAACTCTTTCTATGGCGTATTGTATTCATCTTATTCATAATTTGTTTTAATAGTTAAACTGTTTATGGGAAATAGAACGGACACTTGCTAACGACAAATTTGAATCAAAATTATTTTTAAAAAATGGAAGAAAGCTAATTTCGGCTCGACAGAAGTTTATACACCCTTGCAGCTCGTAAACTGTATAGAAATAAAGATATTAGAATGATTTTCAAAGAACCATTTCATTTTCGTTTTGATCAAAGTTAGTTGAGTGATTTCCCAAGCTCACCAATAGATGGCGTCACTATTGTGTGTCCAGTTGATATGGCAGCTATGCAATATATTCATCCGATTTTGATCAAACTCCACAAAATTTTGTGGAAACAAATAATATTCATAACTGGAAAGTGCAAAGACTCTACCATTGAAAATAAAATAGTTCTTCTCACTAGACCGATCGCTCCTATGGCACCATTATGCTATAGGCATCTGATTTGGATCCACCTTAGCAGAATTATGTGGAAGCATATAATAATAATAAATAAATGATTGAAAATAAAAATGCTTTTCCTACTAAGACTTTATTTCAGACCAATCTTTCTATGGCTGCTATACTATATAGTTGTCCGATTTTCATTAAGCTGGGTAGAATTATGAAATTACCGAAGAAATCAAATAAATAAGAGGTTTGGAGGCTTTTGCCTAGACTAGAGACAGACGGGCCTGGTATATCAAATCAGCTCGTCAAGCTGATCAAGAATATTTATACTTTATGTGGTCGGAAATGCTTTCTTCTATGCGTTACAAACATCTGACAATTTTAATACACCCTTTGCAATGGTATAATTAGATTTATCAGCTCTAAATAATTTTTTAATGTTTAAAAAGACGATTGTTCTTGAGAGCTGACATTGGATTCCAATGTTTCTTCTCGCTGCCTTTACGAGGTTACATATATTGAAATTAAGCTTTACTATTTATAAATTAGCTATACGGCTGAGAGCAAAGATTTATAGACATTATAGATGACGCATGTGACGCAAAAAGGATTGTTCTTGGGAGCTAACATTGGATCCCAAAAAAAAAGTTTGTATGAGATGCGGTATCTATATATGTAGTGTCTTTTCCTGTACTCAGATGAGGCATGAATTTAGTTCGACTTAATTCTTCATTTTAATACAACTGCTTTTTGAAAGCAATCTGATTTCACAACTGTTCAAAAGAGTTTCTATTCATATTAAGTATTGTGCCGAACTAAAATTGTATCACATCTGAGTATCGGTCTTAATTTATTAAAAGCAATGTTGGAAAGAATTAGAATTAAGTAATTCTTTTTAAGAGATCAGAATTTAGCCTATTGTATTTCACAAACCGAACTATCTAATTGATTTTTAAAAAATTTAAACATTTATTAATATTATGTATCTTGAAAACGGAAAGAGCCTGGATAATTTAACAAGCCTGGAACCACCGAAGCGAGTTGGTTAGAAGTAGATTATCGCTAAAAAAAAAAAAAAATGATTTTCTAAAACACTCTGGAACTGTTCCAATATTCTAACTTGCGCAAACCTGATAAATCAAATATTTAAATATCGATTTTATTGGCTTGGAATTTGGTTTGGGATCATGAAAGAGATTATAAGAATGTTGTTTGAAGTCATCAATGTATTACATTTGTTCTTCAATTATCGTATTCGAATGGGTGTAATATTACAGATATATAAATTTGATCCCGAATTTTCACCAATTTGACAATTATTAATTAAACCAAAATCTTGGGATCATCATTATAAAAACTCAGGCAATCCGAATATTTACCTTTTTTTTAATCTTCGGACAAATTTTAATATACTTCTAGTCGAACACGCACTTTGAAAAAGGAACCGTCTACTTTATAATTTATATTTATATCCAATTTATATTACACTAAAATAAAAATACTCTAAATAATTAGGTTTATCTTTAAAATTGGTATCAAGAAACCCAACTTAAAGGAAAAGGTGTGCATATTTTTGGTCGAATAATAAAACAGATTAATGTTAAAATTTTCATCTATTTATACTACATATTACTATTTTCAAACTTGTAGAGAGTTGCTCCGAATTTTTTTTAAAAAAATGTCAGTTATTCGGTCTTCGTTTTCAAAATTTCATAATATTTTACCCAAATTGTTTTTTTAAGAAATATAAACATTTACCAATTCCGATAAGACGATAATTTAATTCAAATCGAAAACTTAAACAGTTATGATTAAATATCAAGCGAAACTGCAAATCATTAGCCCCAACTAACTAATTTTATGCCGAATGCATTTTTCAAACGGATTGTGTAGAAGTGTGAAGAACAGAAAAAAAATAAAGACTGATCGTCGGTTCCAATTATTTGTCTGAATTTCGTAAAGATATTGTTTAACAATGGTCTAATTTATAGACTGTACTTTCAAATTAATTGAAAACTATCCAACTATTTTAAGAAATAATTTGGAAAACTATTTGGTTCAGATTCAGTCAGAAAGGTTTTCGTATTGAAAGAACTCTAATAGAACTGGTTATATTGAACTGAACTGCATTCACTAAGGAAAGATTTGTGATCTTTACGTTTTTCCTACATCGGCACCCTCTTAGAAAAAACTATCATCATAAGATTCAGGCATGACAGTGATTGGAATTAGATTGATTTGTTCTTAATATTTGCAGATTGTTTTGTAATTAGCTTTACCATTAACAATCCTAAGTAAAAGCAATAAAAATTCATTGTTTCAAGTTGAATTTGATAAAACTAAAAAAAGAATTTTGTTCACTGATTTAGAAATATCGAACTAAGACGGATTACACAATTTGCAAACCAAATTCTTCATACTATTTCCTGATTTTTTACATAATCCTCAATTTTCTAGATCTGATTTAAAATTTCTGTTGCTTTTATAATACTTTTGGTAGCAATATTTTGATTGGGAGTTTCTATACCCAGTTATTTATAAATCTTTGAATTAAATTTGACCTAGGATAACACATTTATTATCTAATGAAACTATTGTGGTTCGAAGCAACATTTTCCATTTGTCATGAAATAATCTCAAATGAATCAACCTCAACTTTTTTGTAAACTAATTATCACTTTAATAAATGAAATATGTGTAATTTACCGTTTTTGTTGCAGTCTCCTCAGCAATTGAAGTTGATTTGTTGATCCAGCAGCACGTGTAAACTTTTGTAATCAATTCTTTCACCCCGGCTTTCTCCCGGGTATAAATTCTAGAATTTTTCTTAAGATTCTTAGGTAAGGTGGTTGCACTTAATTATCAATGGGGGTTCACTGAGAGGGCAAACTGTGTGTCCAGCAAGAGCGAATTGTGTTTCTGGGCCAGGATCTTGAGCAGATCTTCACACGCGACAAAGATTATAAAAGTAACGCGCGCGAAATTCGATCGGATGTTGTTGTTGTTGTTGGCGGCACACGCCGGCTCTGGAATGCACACGCTGCGTTTTGTATGCTACTATGTTTG
>JAEIFU010003725.1:0-24799 GCA_018904235.1 Lordiphosa stackelbergi | reverse complement strand
TGTCGCCGACATCAAGGGCTTCATTTCCAGATAGCAAAAAGTCATTTATCAAGGAGCGGTGGAGGCTCGGCATTGACGGTTATGTTCTGCCAGGCCTCATTTTGAAAGAAATACAGATGTGCATCGTCAATAAACGAAATTTTGCGCGAAAGCAGCCGGTCTTTGCAACATCCTTAACAAAAGGAAACAGAATGACACCAGTGACGCGTGATATCTAAAAAAAATATTAAAAATAAAAACCTCTTAATGAATCACCCTTTATATCTTATTCAACACAAGTCACAAATTAGATGCGTTGACTTAGACGCGCGACATGGCGCAGCCTGGGTCTTACACGTCAAGTTTCAGTCGCGTTATTTTCAGTCCAAGGGCCCTGAGCTTGAGTCCCGGCATAGTAAGTCAAAATTTTTAATATACAAATTATGAATTTTTTAAATTCGGAATATCGAAATAATCTGCATTTTCTTCTCTCTTTCTTTCTTTTTAAAATGGGAAAACTTTTTGGGTGTGAATCAAAGACGGAAATTCCATTGAAAAATGTTGCATTTAGGACAGTTTATGTTTAGTGTGTAATATGGTACCACTTCATTGAAATATGGTACCTTTTTTTTAGTCCTTTCAAATGTTTGACACCTTGACTAATTCGATTTGAAGTTGCAAGACTATAATTAACACCGAATTCTTCACTGACTTTGGCAGAACGATTAGAATTTTGATGTAGTTCTGATGACATGTATTCTGTAGTTCTTATATTCGCGTTAAATCGCGTTTCTTGTGAGGCTATTCCGACCTAAAAGTATGATATAGTAGATTTTACAATAATTCGCCTTGTTCTTATGAAAAATCCTACTTTAAATAAGTATTTTGTACTTAAATCGTTTGTACTATTGAAAACGTTAGTACTTATTTCAAGTACAAAGTTTTCAAAACGAGTTAGTTTCGAAATGAAATATAAAACTTGGGAATTAAGAATCGTTGAATTTCTACAGAAATCAAATGATGGCCGCCGTAAAATATGGAAGCCGATTCGTTTTTGCCGACGGCATTAACAATCATGGCCGTAAAAATCCCACAAATAAATCGCTCACACACACACACGCACATTCACAGCTACGCATAACGAACCACCCCCCCAAAAAACTACTCTCATCACACGTACTCTCTCTTTCTCTTTAGCTCTCTCCCTCTCATTCAGTTCTCTTGCGTTTGCCACAGCTGTTGTTGAACGCCCCCGCCCCCGGTCTCCAGGAACTTCCCGCAAGACAGATCCAGATCCCAAAAACAACAACTTGGCCGACTTTAGCAAGCGGCTGCTGCGGCTGCTGCAGCTGCCTCCGCTGCTGGCGCAAACAGGGAGGAGTCCGGACGGAGACGCGCGCTCATAAAGCATTCTCAGCCTGCCGGAGAGCAACAACAACGCTCGCATCTCGGCAAGATGGATGACGGGCCCGAACACGATGAATGTGTGTGTGCAACAGAGAGCGCACGAGGCCTTGGTCTGTGCGTGCAAGCGAGATGGCCAGATGCGGCCGCGTTAAGTGTGACGAATGTGCCATTATTTTGCTTTATGTGTGTCGTGAGCAACGCGGCGGCGGCGGCGTTGCTCTTTTTTCAATTGGAGATTTCTCACATAAATTTTACGCAGACGTCGACGCTCGCTCAAACGGGCAGCGCTGTTCGCTGGGGCAGCGACAGCGGCAGCGGCATTGAGCGCTTTAGCGGCCTGGACGGGCCCTCTTTCGAGTCGAGAAAAATCATTTGGCCATTTGCCGCTGGAAATGCATGAGGTATGCTGCGCGGGAACCGTTTTGGTCAACACGGCAACACTTTGAGGTAATTTTGGGGATTTTATATTAGGCAGCCGAGGATATTCGGTATTTGATATCAAAGGGAGGCTTACGAATTTGGACTGGTTGAATATTTCGGTTTTTTTGTACAAGATTCAGAAACAGCTGATTTCCACCACCAAATCATTCTCAGAATTTCGGTCCGGGAAGAACTTGCACCAAAGTCTGTCCTAAACACCCTGTCCAAGAATAGATCTAGTGGAAGAAACATCCCTCTCAAAGAAAATATACAGGTCTCGTTTCCGAATTCGATCGATCGGAATTGGTAAGAGTTGTGATATCTCAGAAATGATTAAAAAATCCGGGCGAATCTTTTTGTCCTCAAGAGGGTCTAATGATGGTCAATGGGATTTTGAAGTTAAAAGCCGAAGAACATAGTCGGTTTATGGAAGCGAATACATTTACCAATTCCGATTCCGCATGATTTGATCGGAATCGGAAACGGGAACAGGCCTGATAGTTAACTACAATACTGGTAAGATCAATGGTTGGCTTCACAGCACCTGCCATAAAGTAAAATAAAATATAAAATTATAACACCAAAACATCAAAAATACCTAAAAATATAACATACCAAACAAATATAACCATAACCCACCAAAACAAGTATTTTTATACCCTTGCAAAGTGTATTATAATTTGCCCAGATTTATTCACGCATAGAAGTATTCTCCGACCCTACTATATATTTTTGGTCGCTGATGAGCGGAGTCGATTAAGTTTGCCGTCCGTCGTCCGTCCGTCTCGTCTGTCTGTCTGTTTCTATGCGAACTAGTTCTCTCAGTTTTGGAGCTATCGAGCTGAAGCTTTGCACAGAGTCTTCTTTTTACTGCACACTGCTAATTTGTCGGAACCGACCAAGATCGGATATTATATCTTATAGCTGCCATAGGAGACTATCGGTCGAAATAAAAAAAAATAAAAATAAAAAATAATTTTTTAAGTTAAAAATTTTCTGGCGTTCTTAAACTCTGATGTATTAAAACTAATAATAATACTTTTAGTTAGTTCAACTTCGTGTATTATATTTGAAGGTATCTCAAAAATCAAATTCAAAAATTTTTTCATGACTCCGTTTTTGACATATGAATTTTTTTTACTTTTTCGGTAGGTGCTCTCCCATTTTAAGCCATATCTGACTTCATAATTGTCAGTCAAGAAATATGAATCGAAAGGCAATTGACTGCCAGTAATTGCGTAGAACATTGATTCTAAATCGGCTTAGTAGTTTGGATACAATAACCCCAAAAACATTTCAAAAATTCAATTTTTTACTCAAAAAATGCAAGAAATTAAATTTTTTAAACGCCTAGAAAAAAAATTTTTAAAACAAAAAAAAAATGTGAGTGTTGTAACAGGCTTTGATGTGAAACATGATGCTATTAGTTGAAGAGCTTATTTTCAAAATCACAAGCTCACTGAATTGTATAAAAATCTCAACAATGGCATTTTTTTTAAAGAATAAAACTAAGAGGGAGTAGAAATACCAGCAACAAGATCACTTATTGCAGTGTTCTTTCATTTTTTCTGGAAGTCTTCCTTATTGTGCTGATTCATAGATAAATGATGATGTTTCACCCACCCAGATACCACCAAGGTAAAATCCCAGACCCCTTCCAGATCCCACCCATATCCCACGCAAATCCCTTCCAGAATCCACCTAGATCCCACAATAGTCATACCCAGATCCCACATAGATCCCACAATGGTCATACCCAGATCCCACCTAGATCCCACAATGGTCATACCTAGATCCTCCCAGATACCACCCAGATACCATCCTGATTCCCCCAGATGCCCCTCTTCAGCATCTTTCCTACCTCTTCGTTTCCTCCCTCTGCCCATCCTCTTGTGTGTGTGGGTGTTTGCCGGGAAACTCCACAAAACAACAATACAAAATATGAATGACGTGAATCAAATTTTACTCCTAAAATCCTCCGTACCGAAATTAAAGATGTTTCACATCAAAAATTCATAAAAAATTATTTTTTTTTTTCTATTTAAGAATCGCACTTTTACGAAGAAAATAAGGTATTGGTGGGAAAATCATTAACACTTACCGTATATGGATCAAATTGAGTAGAGACTTGTATTTTTCTTCGTTTTTTTGGTCACTTTATGAAGTAAGCGAAAAGCCAGAACAAAAATTATTATCAAGAACCGAACAAAGTCGAAGCAAACGGAAATTTATTTTTTGAATAATCACGAAAATACCACATTTTTTTTGCACTAAATTGCTCACAACTTTTGTGTTTGTTTATAGATTTTGATAATCGTTATCTGGTTTTCGTAGTAGGAGTGCGATTCTTTATTAGAAAAGTGGCTGGTACACGGCGATTAAGTTTGTAAATTTTGCTCTAATTTGATGAAAATTTCTCTTCATTTTAGGCCAAATTAGGCGCTTTTGGGTTTGCTGATGATGCTCCATTGATTTTTTAGGCGACCATAGTATGTATACTGTCGCATAGAGCTCATAAATACAGATGTTGTTGCTCGCCTCCATATATTTTTAAAAAGCCAAAATAACAGCAAAATGAGTTTTTCCGCGATATCTAGAAAACAAGAGCTGATGGAGAAAAAATCGAGACCAGTTTTTTGGGATCAGTGCACAAATACCAAGATCAAATTTAATACAAATGAGCTCTGGGCCTCAAAAAGTGGTCATTTTGTTGCTGTGTAATAATATATACTTGCTTTTTATGTATTTAAAAGATTATTTGAATCTGGCGCCAATCATAACTGAGTTTACTTTTAGGGGCACTTATGTTAAAGAAAACATAAATATGTTGACATACTTAAAAAAAGTAAAAAAGGTAAAGGTTAGAAAAAAGTATGAGAAATGCTATACTCGACTGGCCCAACAATATGTACTGAGTCCAGTGAAAAGTATGTGCGGATTTTTTTGTTAACACTGTGTAATTAATAATTTTCCAATTCTTTGCAATTTCATGTCAATCATATTGTAAAATCACGCGCTCAGTCCGAACATGGAGCTTAAAAAATTTCTCAGTAGAACAGATTTCGAGATAATCGCACATTGCCGTTTCTTGCATTTTTTAAAAAGAACCTCTTACTTAATTTCAAATATCTCAATTTCTTCTGAAATTTAATAAAACCCTATAAACTATATATATATTCTTGATCAGGGTGACGAGCTGAGTCGATTGAGCTTTATCCGTCCGTCTGTCTGTTTCTACGCAAACTAGTCTCTCAGTTTTAAAGCTATCGAGCTGAAACTTTGCACAGAGTCTTCTTTTTACTGCACACTGCTAATATGTCGGAACCGACCGGATCGGATGACTATATCTTATAGCTGCCATAGGAACTATCGGTCGAAAAGTGGGTTTATGAAGAAAAATTTTTTGTTTTGATGCTGGCGTTCTTAAACTCTGATGTATTAAAACATTTGCAAGGGTATAAAAACTTCGGCAAAGACGAAGTTAGCTTGGCCTTCTCGTTTTTTATAATTTTCGGAGAGAAGGCAGGAGTTCTACAGGACTGTTCCAGTTTTCACTTTTGATAAAAATTGTCGAATTCGAATTGGTTAAATGTGCTGTTGTATCAAATTGAGTTAATTAGATTACAAAGTTCCAGTTTGATTTCGTCGAGTAACTAAAGGATAGATACGGATTGCATGGGATAATAGAAAAGAGAAGATGTTAAAAAATTCGAATTCACTTAAGTGGAAACCGGAACATGGCAGCTAGACTTTTCCCAATAACTTTAAATAAAATTTTAAAAGCACAAAAAAATGTTCAAAATTTTGACCTCATCACCACTGACTTTGAGGTCTGCGGAATATTTACAGTTAATCAAATTAAACAATATGGCCATTGATTCATAGGATTTTGTTATATTAACAGCATGCGCTAGCGGTATGGAAGGTTTGCTGTTTCTCTGGTGCAACAATACCGCTTAGACCAAATTTGCTTTAAACAAACGACACTCCACTTAGATCATATGGCTCGTTAAGCAGCTTAACACAAATATTATTTAATTTTACAGGAGTCGGACCCAAATCATTATACAACGGATCAACTAGTGCCTAAACCAAACTCTTAAAGCTTTTCAACAAATTCCAAATCTGGGCACACAAACGGGGAAACGGGGACCATAGACATTTTTAATACTATTTTAACGGTAAAACTGAAATTGCCCAATTTTTTTTTGATAGTTTTTTTCTTCGATTTTCCACAGATTTCGATGTATAGGAACTTTTTGAATTTGTTATATATTAGGTTAAATCATCCAAGAGAGAAAGAAATTGAAAAACAATTTTTTCTTAGTGAAAATAAAGGTGTAATTTACGATGTTTTTTTAAATTTTGAGAAAAAAAGGAAACAAAATTAACAATATGTTGGTAATAAACATCTACACTACAAATTATGTACGAATGATTGAAAGATAATTTTATTAGCCCTAATTTGGTGTTGAAATAAAAATGCAGCGTCAATTTAAAATTAAGCGAGAGGTTCTTATCCGAAAATGAAAAAAACTACTAAGAAATTAATCGATTATAAATTTAATTTAAGTTTTTTACACTGAAACTAATTTCAGTTTTCGCTTTCGTCTTGTAAACAACAACATTCAACACATTCAGGTTAAAAAACAAAATAATAAGAATTCAATAGAAATAAATCGTATACAGAGCGCAGAAAGACTGCCCAAAGCGGTCAGTTCTATGGTAATTAGGCAAAAGGTTTTAAAATGCAAAGAAAAAAATTTATATCTTTAGCTAATTGCAGAGATACAACTGTTTTGTGGACAGGCAGCAAAAAAAACAACAACAATAAAATATATAATATATGCCCAAAATTATACGACACTTCGAAAATTTTAGTTTCGACCCTCGTAGGAGAATGGTAAAGCATAATACAACAAAATCAAGAATGCAGAATGAAAGCTTAATGAATTTTGCTTAAAATGAGATGTTCTTATCTTTGATTGCATCTCCCGTTTTCAAGTAGCGGTCAAAAAAGCACAAAAGTTCGATTTTTGTCATGTCTGCAAGTGTATCAAAATTATACGACACTTTTCAAATACTGCGGCTGGAGAGAAAGGTTTGGTTTCAATTAATTTTTTTTACATTTCTGTTATCAATTTAATGAATTTGAAATAAAATGCCGCGTGGACTTTTGGTATCCGACGAGGAAAAGGGAAGGATAAGAGCCTACAACGATGCTGGCTTTAATGCAAGCCAAATATCGGAAAAAATCGGTCAAACACGTTGTGTGATCACCAAATTTTTGAGCAATCCGGATGAATATGGTGTGAAGCATAGTTTTGGAAGAAAACCCAAGTTGTCTGACCGCGAAAAACGTCGCATAATACTTAAAGCTAGCAATTCGGTTTCTTCGTGCTCCACACTTGCCGCATGTTGCAGTAAGCCTGTGTCACTGATGACTGTTTGGCGGACGCTGCAATCATCGGAGTGCATTGTCAGAGGAGTCTTAAAGAAGGCTCCGTTCCTGAAGCCGCACCACAAAACAGCACGACTTCAATTTGTGGAAAAAAAACTTGGAGAGAAACTGGTCCTCGGTATGAAATTTTAACTTTATTTTGTTCATACAGCTTTGTTCAATATTTTTCATTTAGATAATTTTTTCTGATGAAAAAAAAGTAATCTTGATGGCCCAGATGGGTTTCGGCACTATTGGAGAGATTTGCGTAAGGATCCACTTATGTTTTCCACACGCAATTTCGGAGGCGGATCTGCAATGGTTTGGGGAGCCTTTCATGCGTCTGGAACGCTTGATCTGTGCTTCACAAGCTCCAGGATGAACAGTGGAGAATACAAAAAAGTATTGGAGGATCGTTTTCTGCCATTTTTGAAAGAAAATATGGAAAGAGATCTTGTTTTTATGCAAGATAATGCATCTATTCACAAGAGCAGAGAGACCCAGCGCTTCTTAAATGATCACCATATGAATGTTTTGGATTGGCCAGCGTGCTCCCCAGACCTTAAAGCCAATTGAGAACATTTGGGGTATCTTCGCAAGTCGAGTTTACGTCAATAACAACAAATTTGAGAAAATCGAAAGCCTCAAAAGCGAAATTTTGGCTCAATGGTCTCTTTTGAACCAAAATTTACTTACAAATTTAGTGAGTTCAGTGCCTAAGAGACTTTTCGAGGTGGCAAAGGCTCAAGGTGACTCTATTAATTATTAACTATTGCTTATGTACCATTATAAGAATAAATAATTAACCAAATCCAACAAATTGACAAGTGTCGTATAATTTTGATACACTTGCAGACATGTCAAAAATCGAACTTTTTTGCTTTTTTAACCGCTACTTGAAAACGCGAGATGCAACCAGAGATAAGAATATCAGATTTTAAGCAGAATTCATTAAGCTTTCATTCTGCATACTTGATTTCGTTGTATTATGCTTTCACATTCTCCTACGAGGGTCCAAACTAAAATTTTCATGGTGTCGTATAATTTTGGGCAGGAGTGTATTGCAACATCAACAGTAACAACAACAACAACAACAACTAAAATAACAAGACGCGCGTGCCTGGTGCCTGGAACCTGGTCCCAGCCATCCTTGTCCTGGGTCTCTCCAGCAATTCGAGCAAATAAGTCAACCTGTGCTGGCAAACAGCAACAACAACAACAGCAACAGTCCCCCAAAAAGTGATCGATGAAGTTGCCCTCGAAATTTACGACGTGAAACTTTGAATTGTTTCGCATGTCGCTTCGATTTTGCCATCTGCCAAAGGAGGAGCCGACTCGAACCCCCCCCCCCCACCTGGCCGTTTTTAGTGTGTCTGCGTTGAGTGGGGGATTGCATTTCCTTTGAGCTGAAATTTTGAACCCAAAAAAACATTCCAAACTTACAACAAAAGAGGGAAAATGAATATAAAAAATATAAATAAAATGTTGAAAAATTAACAGCAAGAGATTTAAGGGTGCCTAGAAAATCCCTTGAAAATGTTGCTTATAATTCTATAAAGTCCAATCATTTGAAGGAAGCAACAGGAGGTGCAACTATGGCAAATAGTTGCGAAAACCATTGAGGGACCTTTGAAAAAATGAGCAATGAATCTTCAGTATATCTGGCTAGTTTTAAAGTAAAGTAAGTAAAGTATTTAAAATAAAATTTAAAATTTTTCAAAAATGTTGTTTACATATTCTACGTCTGCGCCGATTTCACTAACATCACTCCAAGTCAGAAATAAAAGCCACAGCGGCATCCGAATGGTCAATTTTCCAGAGACCGAAATTAACACTTATGATAAAAATAAAAATTACTGTTAAAAATTATTGTTCCGATTAAAAAGAGGGCATCAGTCTTCATAATTTTGAATGGTGAGTCCACTAAACTAATAAATAATTATTTGCAATTTTTTCCCCAAAAAATTTGTTTAATTGTTATACCTCAGTAAAATTGATATATGTGCAAAATAATTTTTTGTTGTGAGTATACACTTTCTTTCTCTTTTACTTCATGTCGCTTTGCCAAGTGTTCACTTCTAATTACCTCCTAATCTGTTGTGCAGTTATATGAATCAAGCGAGCCATCCCATGTTTCTCATAGAAAATTGATATATGTGCAATTTGTGTTTTTTGTCTTTTAAGGGAAATAGGCTCAACTTAAATGGCTGTTTCCATGACAAAATATTGAACAGGTGTGCAAGCAATATTATTAACATAACAATCAAGTGAATTTCAAGTGATAACATGTTATTTTGGCTAAAAATGCCACTTACAAAAGAACTATCCCTTAAACAGTAGATAAAAATCATAACCATGCATGAAGCTGGTAGAAAGTTGGTGTAAACGCAGTTTAACGAGCAGCTGTCGTAGCACAGTAACCAAATTTTTTGAATATGTAGTCCTCAAAATTATTGTCAAAATCAGCGATTCCCAAGGTGGATGAGAGCACCAAGCAACACATAAGGACTCTGGCAGCCAATAAATTGATGAGCTGCGCTCAAATTAAGTCGGAGATAAGTCTACCAATATATCGACGACTCATGCAGCAAATTTGCCGAAAGGAGTTGCATCTTCAGATACAGTCCAAGTTACCTAAACCGCGCTACAAGCAACATGACAAGAATGCGCAAATGGGCATTTATGAAAAGAATATGATTTGGGACCAAGAAATAGAATCCTTCATATTAAGTGATAAAAATAGTTTAACCTAGACGGCTCAGATGGATTTGTAGAGATATGCGACATCCCCGACCGACTTGCTACAAGCGCAACCATGGTGACGAGTCTCTCATGGTATAGGCTTTCTTTAGTGCTAAAGGCAAGTTGTAAATTCGATTAGGGCCTGGCCGTAACAATGCGCAAATGTATGTAGAGATGCTGGAAAGAAAGCTTATCACAATCGCGGACGATTTCCATGGTGACAATTGGATTTTTCAGCAAGAAAAAGCTTCCATACACATTGCCCGGCTACAAAGGCATATTTCAGGTCCCACAATATTCCGCTGTTACAGTGGCCGGCATTAAGTTCGGATTTAAATACAATTGAGGATCTGTAGGGCATCATTTTTGTCACAAAATTCGGCGCTGTGAAGGAGTCCGACACTTTGGGGATGCTTTTAGAAACAATTGTAAAGGTGTGGGAATATATTTATTTAAGTGTTTTACTAAACTTGGCTTATCAATGTCTGGAAACGATAAATGGCAACTCAATTTTATTATTCTGTAAATACCACATATTTAAAAATTTGCATCAATAAAAATTTTACTGATGTAGGAGGGGAGAGTGGGGGGTTGTGATCATAGTTTTGTTTTTCGAACATAACTTCGCCAAAAATCAATATTTTTTCGTTCTGTAAATTTTTGATATTTTTTTAAAATTTCATATTTTTTATTTCATATTGAAAAAAAGTGACTTTTTTGTCGAAAATTTCGAAAATTTTGTGGGGGGATTGTGAGCCACCCATCTAAAAGTTCAAAATTCGTCTTTTTAAGCCATTATTCTTTATTAAATGAAAAAATGAGCAATTTTTCTCATATTCTGAATTAAGAAATATCAATGAAGAGTGAAAATTGAATGACGGCATCAGGCTTGTTTTCTTTTATATACGAGCACTTTTGCTTGTGGCTGTTCCTTTGTTTGCCTTTTTCAATGTTTTTTTACTACTTTGGAGAGTTTTCCTCTGTTTTATTGCGCGTCATTGCAATATTCTCTTTGAAAGTCAAAACCGACTTTTTTCAAAGTGGCTCACAACCCCCCATATCTCACTTTTTTTTTGGTGACGTCACATAACCAAAAAGAAATTGTTACAAAAAAAATCATATTTCTATCAAAAAGGCAATTGACCAAAGATATTTCCCTCATACTTACTTTTGTCATTACGAAAAAAATTTTGTATAATATTCACAAGTCAAAAATTAAAAAAAACTTTCTTTTTTGGAAAAAAAGTCGAGTTCTGGTTCACGAACTTAAAGAAGGTGTAGACTGGTAGGTTGCTTGCCAAAAGTTAGGTAATAAGAAGGGAGACACATGACATAAACAAAAAGTTTAAATATATTTTTTTTGTGGCCACAACCCCCAGCGGCTCAGAACCCCCATTCTCCCCTATAATTTTTAAATAATAACAATTAAATTATAATTTTTTTATTTCAATTATGAAAAAACAATTAATTTAAATTTTTATATAAAAAAATTAAAAATTAATTGTTATACAAAAATTTTTTATTTTTAAATAAAAATAACTATTACTTTAAGATATCCTTCGTGCCAAACATCGTAGGGCAAATGTACATATGAATGTAACTTTGATCTGAGGTTTCATGTGCTTTTTTGTTGTGCTTAAAGGTCTAATACATAAAAAGGCAATGGCGAAAATCGGTTCACTAAGAGACAATTTTTTAAAATCGCCCCAATCCACCACACCAACAAAATTTTAGAAAAGTAGTCCCTATATGTACTACTAAGAATATTTAAAAAAAGAACTAATCTCTGACCATCCTCATCACCCCAATCAATCCATATGTTTGACAACTTTGAAAAACAATTTGTTTGCTCAAACATTAATGACAATTTGGAAACATACACTTCAATATATTGGTTTTATAAATATATAGCGGTGAATAGTAATGTCCGAATTGACAGAGTAAAGCGCCATAGCCAAATATAACTGTGATCAAAATTTTTGGCTTTAGTGACTATAAAAAACTGTATGTACTTCGGTGACGCCCGCGTCCTTTGCGTTAAGGGATATGTTTTTATACCCTTGGAGAGGGTATATTAAAATTGTCCGGATGTTTGTAACGCACAGAAGGAAGCATCTCCGACCACATAAAGTATATATATTCTTGATCAGCGTGACGAGCTGAGTTGATATAGCCATGTCCGTCTGTCCGTCCGTCTGTTTCTATGCTATCTCCTCAGTCAGTTTTAAAGCTATCGTAACCAAACTTTGCACGAAGTCTTTTGGTACAAATACGCAGCACATTTGTCGGAACTGGCCTGATCGGATGACTATAGCACATAGCTGCCATAGGAACGATCGGTTGAAAAAGAAGTTCTAGTGAGAAAAACTTTTTTGTTTTCAACGCTATCGCTACCAAACCTTGTATTTATAAGTTTTTTATGCTTTGACATAATTTCAGCAAGTTTTATGCAAATCGGGCAACTATATAGTATAGCTGTCATACAAAAGATAGGTCTAAAAAAAAGTTTTAGTATGAAAAACTTTTTTGTTTTCAATGCTATCGCTTCCACACTCGTTACTGATCAATATGATATGCTAACACATAATTCTTTTCAGTCTGATCCAAATCGGGTGACTATAGCATATAGCTGCCATAGGAATGTTCGGTCGAAAAAATAGTTGTAGTGAGAAAAACTTTTTTGTTTTCAACGGTAGCGTCTTTGTACGTTCCAGTTATGAATACTATCTACCTCAACACAATTTTAGAGAGTTGATCAAAATCGGATGAATATATCGTATAGCTGCCCTATATAAAATGTGGCAGAGATATATCATGCTCCAAGGGTATATAAACTTCGGTCGAGCCGAAGTTAGCTTTCCTCCATTTTTGTTTAGATCGTTTACACTCAACTTTGAAGGTTGAAGGTACATAATCAATTTCTGTCATCTGGCTCTGAACCAAGGCTGCTCTGGAAAAGGTTTGAAGCGGGATTTGAACCCATTGATAATTATAATTTTTGTTACTCGCATAGGTTCCTTTACTTATCGATCCTAATGTTTAGGTTCGAGTAGAGATATTTTGAAATGTCGTTGGGATATTTGCCATCCAATTCACTTGTGGTGCTGATTATCATTTTTTCGAGAGAGGGCACAATTATCGCAAATTTCCCCTCAAATTCTGAAATCTTTGGCTGGGGGCAACTCTGTTAGTCAGTGAGGAAACACTGTTTTATATAAATACTAGCAAATAACCCGACGCGCTTCGCTGCGCCTTCAACAGTATGCTCTTTGCTGATGGGTAATTCCTCCAACTCCCAACCCCATCCCTCCCATCCACTCTACATCCAATTCCACCCAGTTCCCACTCACTTCCCACCCACTTTCCGCCACAATCACGCCCACATACCGCCCACATCCTGCCCACATCCCACCCACTTCCCTCCTACTTCCCTCCCACTTCCCGCCCACATCTCACCCACATCCCTCCCACTTTCCGCCCATATCCGATCCAAATCCTATCCACTTCCCACCTAAAGTCCACCCACATCCCACCCACTTTACACCCAATTTTCCCAGTTCCCACAAATCTTCCCACCCACTTTCCGCCCACATCCCGCCCACTTCTCGCCCACTTCCCACCTGCATCCCACCCACTTCCCGCCCTCATCCCATCCACATCCCATCCACATCCCATCTACTTCCCACCTACAGTCCACCCACTTTACACCCAATTTCCCCCAGTTCCCACTCACTTCACACCCACATTCCTTCCGCATCCCACCCACTTCCCGCCACATTGCACCCACTTCACAACCACTTACCACCCACTTTCCACCCACTTCCAAAACAATAAACCACTCACAACCCATTCACTTCCCAGTGGGCATCCCGGCGTTATTTCCAACATAGGAAAATTAAATCACAAATGAATTTTCATTTTGATCGATTTTGAAGCCAATCGAATGAAAAATAGTTGTTTTTATTCAGAATTTTCCGACCGTCAGGTCAAATCTTCAAACTTCGAAAAATCATATTTCGAAATATTTCGTATTCTATCCATACAAACCGAGTTTCAAGCCAATCGGATGAAAAATAGCTATTTTGCATTCAGAATTTTCCGGGCGTTTTCTCGCCTAGGCAGATTTTCCGACATTGCAAAATCACATTTCAAATTATTTCGACTTCTGTCCTTGCAAACCGAGTTTCAAGCCAATCGGGTGAAAAATTGTTTTTTCATGCAGAATTTTCCTTGAATTTTCCGACCGCTGGGTCAAATTTTTCAACATCAGAAAATCACATTTCAATTTATTTCTTATTCTTTCCTAACAAACCGAGTTTCAAGCCAATCGGATGATAATAAGTTGTTTTCATGCAGAATTTTCCTGGAATTTTCCGAACGTCAGGTCAAATTTTCCAACTTCGGAAAATCTCATTTCAAACTATTTCGTATTCTGTCCTTACAAACCGAGTTTAAAGCCAATCGGAAGAAAAATAATTTTTTGCATGCAGAATTTTCCGGCCATTTTCCTCGTGGCCGGATTTTCCAAAATCGGGAAAACACGGGTCGAATGATTTCGAGTACTTTGCATTCAAACCAAGTTTCAAGTCAATCGGATGAAAAATAAAATTTTTCCCATACAAAATTTTCCGACGCTTTTCCGACTTTTCCGGGTGGAATTTTCCAAAACCCCGTCTTAGTACTCACTTTCAGCATAAGATTAAACTACTGTGAAAAACTCAGCTTTCTATCTTTTATGGTTTAGGCTGTGCGACGGCGGTCACAAGTCGTTACACTTTTATATATATAGATATATAGACATAGTAATAAATAAATAATTTGAACAATCACAAGATATTTTTTTGTTTATTTATTAAGTTTTAAAAATAACAAATATTGTTCATATCCTTTATAGATAATTTCGAAAAAAATCGCCTAGTTAAAGTTGCTCACTCTAGAGCTTTTGTATGGTAGAAATAAAACTGGCTGCAAAACCTTCTTAAAAAAAAAAACTCTTCCCATTCCAAATTTCCGAGTTCAGTGCAGAAAAAGGCATTTTCTCCGAGGTGACCAAATCAATACATGCTCCTTTCAAATCATTTTGGCTGAGACATACTGTAATTTTAATGATTTTGTCAGCATGGTCGTGAACTTTTCCTAGTTTAATTTTTTTTGGTACACGAACCAATGCACATCTTTTACGTGTCTCCCCAAATTTGTTATCACGTCACACATTTTGCACTTAAAATAGTTTTGAGATTGCAACGTGAAAAACTCCCGCACAACAGAATCCCTTTTTTCTACCCATTTTATTTATTTTAATTTTTACCAAATATTAGGCCAATTGAAATTACAAAAAACACAGAAATGACATTAACTTGAGTGGCAAGTACAGGGTTGCCCGTATTCGACGGACCCATCTGGCAACGCCATAACTTTTGACAGAGATGTCAGATCGCTTAATGACATACCGCGTTTGAAGCGTCAGTCCAAGCAGATTTTTACCATGGAACAATACACGCCACGCGAGCGCGTGAAAAGTGCGCCTTCTAAGAACACCATTAAGCGTTTATACGAAAAATTTTCGACTGGTGAGGCTCTTTCTAATCCGAAGAGGCCAAATAAAAGTCGACCAAGGCGATCGGCCGAGAATATCGCTGCCGTACGAGCCAGTGTTGAGAGGTTTCCAAGAACATCCCAAAAACGCCGTTCTCAGCAGTTGGGCATGGCTCAGTCCACTTAACAACGGATTATTCGCGTTGATTTGCATTTCTTCCCGTACAAAATTCAATTGACGCAATGATTGTTGCCTGCGGACAAGCCTCGTCGATTGGAATGGGCCCAAAGAGTCATCGAAATGGCCGAAGATGACGAGCAATTTTGGAACAAAATTATCATGTCCGATGAAGCCCATTTCTCATTGAATGGGACCGTATATAAGCAAAATTGCCGTATTTACGCCACTGAAAATCCTGAGGAGATTCAAGAAGTGCCTCTTCATGACGAAAAAGTCACAGTTTGGTGCGGCGTTAGTGCGAAAACGGTCATTGGGCCGTTTTTCTTCCAAAATGAAAATGGCCATGCTGTTACCATCAACCAGGAGCGTTATCGCGACATGATCACCAATTTTGTGATGCCAATTATTCGTCGAAAGCGTATGAGGCAGTTCTGGTTTCAACAAGACGGCGCTCCACCGCACACAAGTCCCATAACAATCGGTTTTCTGAAGAAATTGTTTCCGAGCCGTTTGATGTCAAAAAGTGGTGATTTGGACTGGCCACCGCGTTCGCCCGATTTGACGCCGCCTGACTTCTTCTTGTGGGGATATTTGAAGTCAAAGGTTTACGTTAACAAGCCAAGAACCGTAGAAGAGCTCAAGGACAACATTCGTGAAGAAATAGCCGCTATTCCGGCCGAAATGTTGGCGAAATCGATGGAAAATGCTGCAAAAGGGGCACAATACGCCATCAACGCCAGAGGCGGCCATTTGAGAGATATCATATTCAAAAATTGATGTAAACAAATCTACTTGGAACAAAATAAATGATTAAGATTGCCAACCGCCAAATTTTTATTATACCCTGTACCCATTAAAAATGGGTAAAAGGGGATAATGAAGTTGTGAAAATGTATGTAACAGGGAGAAGGAAACATCTCCGACCCTATAAAGTATATATATTCTTGATCAGCATCAATAGCCGAGTCGATTTAGCCATGTCCGTCTGTCCGTCTGTCCGTCCGTCCGTCTGTCTGTATGAACACCTAGATCTCAGAGATGGTAAGAGATAGAGGTTTGACATGTATGGGACAAATGCTTCTTTTATCTGTACGCATATCAAGTTTGTTTCAAATTTTGGCCACGCCCCTCCCGCCCCCGCAATTTGGAAAAAACGTTATATCTCCCACAGTTTTGAAGATAGACGATTCGTACTTTCTAGAGATAGTTAGTAATTAGCAAAGATATTGCCGAAGAAATGATAAAAATCGGATGAACGGTTCAGAAGTTATGAGCAAAAAAGCGAACCAAGCCCTCCCGCCAAAACCACACCCACCCTAAAAAAAATGTTGCATACTTTTCGGATGGTCACCCTAAGGAACGCAGGAGCACTATTAAACCTGTTTTTTCATGACTAACGGGTTTATCGAGTCGGTTAGTGCCAACTTTAACTTACGCTCTCGTTGTCAATTGTACAGGGTATATTGAAGTCGGGCTACTCGACTGCAACGGTCTTACTTGTTATACACTTGAAAAGTGTATTATAATTTTGCCCAGAAGTTTGCAACGCATAGAAGGAATCATCTCCGACCACATAAAGTATATATATTCTTGATCAGCATGACGAGCTGAGTCGATTAAGCTTTGTCCGTCCGTCTGTCCGTCCGTCCGTCTGTCCGTCTGTCTGTTTCTACGCGAACTAGTCCCTCAGATTTGGAGCTATCGAGCTGAAACTTTGCACAGAGTCTTCTTTTTACTGCACGCTGCTAATATGTCGGAACCGACCGGATCGGATAACTACTTCTTGTAGCTGCCATACAAATGTTCGTTCGGAAAATGGTTTTTAGTAAGAAAAACTGTTTTCTTCTCAATATTACTGCTCTCAAACACGGTCATGGGTAATATGTAATGTTTTTAAGCTGATCTGCGAAGTTTGGTCGAAGTCGCTAACCCTTGAGACAAGCTATTTCAAGTGTATGAAAACTTCGGTACAGACGAAGTTAGCTTTGCCTTTCTCGTTTTTTCTTTGATTTAAAAAAAAAAAAAATGGGTCCGTCGAATATGGGCAACCCTGTAGATAAGTAAAAGTAAGATGTGAATATATAGAGTGAATAAGATCGATTCACTGGTTTTGACGGTTGGTGTACAGGCTGCATTAGAATAAAGCAAAAGCTACATATTCTTAGTAGTACATATATGGATTAATTTTGAACAAAATTGTCTCTTAGTGAACCGCCATTGTCCATGTATGTATTAGCCCTTTATACATGTATGTATTAGCAGCTTTATACCGTTTTAGCCGTGACCACCAGAATTAAGTCAAATTTTCGAACTTCCGAGGCCTCTTGCCATTTGTATATCTACAATACAACGAAAATTGCGGAAAAAATATGGAAATTATGTTTTTGTGTCAAACTTTCAGAATCCGTCGGGACATTTTGCAATTTTCAGAATTTTTTTAAATCGGGACCAGTCTAATGTGCATACATATGTAGCCAAAGAAAAGTAATGGAACTGTGCTGCTCAGGCAATATATTGGACTAAGCTGTTTTGCTAAGAGCGCAAGAGAGAGAGTGAGCATGAGAGGGATTGTCCCACACTCACACAAATAAGGTATGTGTGTATTACAAATGTGTTATGGCTCTCTGATACAGATGACAGCTGCTTCATGTGTAAGAATGTGTGTGTAGATGAGTGGTGCCCAAACCCACACCATCAAGCTTTGGACTTTTGTGTGTAGCAGCGAAACGCGAAGTGGACGTCATGATGTCAAACATGAGTAAAAAGCACGCTGGAGGAATTATGAGTTCCTATCCCATGGGATAGGCTTTTGGCATTTTGGGCACCAATGGTGTAGAGCGGTGGAAGATGGAAAGAGGGTGGGGAAAGAGTGGTGAGCGGGTGAAGAAAAAACGGGAAAGCCAGCATTAAGTATCGATTTGCCGAAGAAATGATAATGATCGGATGAGCGGCTCTCAAGTTATGAGCAAAAATGTCAAGATGATATTATCGCGCGTAATTGTATCAATTTGATATGAAAAATTGATATTATTTCGGTATTATTAAGGATAGGGCTGATATTTCAACATTTTTTCCGAACAATTGTTCCACCTTCAGTTGTCATTGAATTTCTACTGCCTTTGCTTCTGCATATGCAAATCCGTACTAACTTAATCAAAATTCTTGACGTAGATACACGAAATGTGGCTTAGCGTCCGCCCCATTTGCAACCGTTTGCTGCTCCCTGCCCCCCTTTGGGTAGAGCACATGACAAACAGTGTAAGCAATTGATGTTAGCATTAGCTCAGCTCAAAGACAAATTATGATAAACGACCATTAAAATGTTGTCATATGTACACACACGTCTGTTGTCTGTCGTCTGACGACTCCACGGTGTGACTTCTGTATGCCGGGGGTTGGACAGCGACCCACCTGACTTTATTTATTGACTCACCTGATCGAGTTGACTGATTATTGGTATGCATGCACGAGTTGGTAAAGGAAAGTGTAAACTATTGAAGAGATATAATATTGAAACTTTTTACAATCAAATGATTATGACAAAGGTTGGTAGATATATTTATGTATCTATAGAATCGAAAGCAAATGCGTGTGCGCCATTAAAATGAAAAGAAAAAAAGCGGAACGCCTACAAGTTGGGTGGAGCTGGACGGGAGCTCTACGCTGGGTGGTGAAATACGATGTGGCAACACCCAGCGGCGCCACTAACATGCATGCACGCACACACCCACACATCTCTTTTTCCATCGGCCTTCCTCTTTCATTTTCTCTGGTTCCCTCTTGGCACGCACGCACGCACGCACTCGACACATGGCGCTATCGGCGCTTCCGGTGCGTGCGTCTCCATCGAACCATCCCTCGTTGCCTTTTGCTCCCCCTCTGAGAGGTTTCGCCAACTGAAAGCGGGCGCGGCCCAAGGCGTTTTTGGGGAAGCAAAAGAAAGGCAAAAAAAAAACAACAACTACAACAAAAAAATCTAAAACGCAATAACTTTGGGGTGAAAATAGCCGAAAATATCGATGGAGTAGGACACAACAACATGAAGAGACTGAAAGTCATTTGCAACAAGTCGAGTCTCAAGTACTCTACATACAGAAGCAGACAGAACAATGATTTAAGCATTTGTAACCAAGGCACCGGAACCGGTTCGGTTCGAGTTTTTTGTGTCCGGACCGTGAAGCGAACCCCTAATATTTTTGACTCCGAACTGGACCGCTTTTTCAAAAAATTAGGTTCGGTTCAACGACAATTACAGGGAAATATAGAAATTGCTTGTAATCTAACTGCTCTCATTCAATAAGTTCTCCAAACCTGCGACATTTCTCTAGGTCAGATTTATACAGTATTCAGAGTTCTTAAAAGAAGCTCCACCTAAAATATTTTAAATTGAAAACTGCAGGATTCACAATTACTACTAAGTGATTTTTCTTTTCGAGCAATTGTTCTGAAATCTTTGGTTTATTACTATAAACCAGATATTAAAACCGTAACCGAAACCGTAACCCTTAACCGCTTAAAACACTTTAAAATTTGTAACCGAAACCGTAACCGTAACCGAAAAAAATGTTTTCTTATAACCGTAACCCTATAACCTTTATTACCATAACCGGTTATCAAAACCGAAACAGAAACAAATATACGGGTTAATTTCGGTTTTCCTCTACTAATACAAATTTCTATAAACGTAAATCAGTGGCGGGATAATGTAGAGGACAGAAAAGTGTGGTTATATAAGTGAGCAAGCGAGCTCTCTCCAAACTGCAGACTAAAACTTTCAGTGCAATTCAGTGTTCAGCGACTCACACAACCATAAGTTCGCGCTTGCATAAAAACATGAGTGACAAGAAAGAGTGAGTGCAGCTAACCAAAATCTTTACTCTCCTCGTCTTTCCATATACATATGTATGAGAAATTAAACTGGATGCGGGCTAGTTTAGTCGATTCAAAAATGTACGACTTCGGCTCAAATTTGGCATCAGCTAATTCTGATTTCTTCTGTAACCTTAGGTTCTATCTGGATTCAATGTTAATATGAAATAAAGAACAACTCAGCATTGACCAATCTATAGTTTCACGAATTAGAGTTTAGAGAACCAAGTCTATTCGAGAATGATGCTTACCTATGAGCAATATTTCTTGATCCGAGACATAATGTGTCTTTATCTGTCGAGCAAAAGTTAGCTGTATTAAATTGTTGGATAACCATAATTTGATTGAATTATTAGGGAAAACAGTCAAGTCCAAGTTGGTCGGAGATTTTCAAAAGTTCTAATTAAAAATAATCGGAAATTAAACAATATTTCCAGATTTTTTGAATAATCAAAAGTTTTGCTAGCAGTACCACCCACACAAATAAGGGTGGAGCGTTCGTATTCAGGAGTAGAATTTATAATGAGTCCCCAATTTTGTCTGCATGAATTGTCAAATTGATATTTTATACTAATAACCGTAACCGTAACCTAAACCCGAAACAGAATGAGGTTAATAACCGCAACCAGTACCGTAACCGATATTCCACAACCGTAATATAACCGTAACCGGAAAAAAACGATCGGCCAAAACAGTAGCCGTAACCCAAACACGTATTCGTTTCGGTTTTAATCTCTGCTATAAACTTTCGATAAACGTTCTTGTTATTATAAGCTCAGTTCTAATATTGGCTGCAGCGGTCTTAGACCTATGAATTTCAACTTTTTGACTTCTGCTGAAGCTCCAAAAATAAATTCTTAATGAGGATTTTTTTAAATTCACTTTTAAATGAATTAACTTTTGATTGCAAAGAAGCGAAGTTTTAAACGCCATAGAAAGCCCCTAAAATATCCCGGGCTATTTCTGGTGGCGTCGAGTTTCAGGGGCTGCAAGCTATTGGGGGCGGCAAAATAGTTACAAAATATATATTGATTATTCTCTTAAATTAATACATAGTGGTATTCCTAAAGGTTATTAAGAATCTGCTGTTATTTCAATATGGAACGTTGCAAGACTTCACTTCAAGCACTTCAAGATCTAGTAAAAACAAGTAAGACCGTTGCGGCAGTCGAGTAGCCCGACTTCAATATACCCTGTACAGTTGCCAACGAGAGCGTAAGTTAAAGTCGGCTCTAACCGACTTCGATAAACCCGTTAGTCATGAAAAAACATGTTTAATAGTGCTACTGCGTTCCTTAGGTGACCATCCGAAAAAGTATGCAACATTTTTATTAGGGTGGGTGGGGGTGGTGGCGGGGGGCTTGGTTCGTTTTGTTGCTCATAACTTCTGAACCGTTCATCCGATTTTTATCATTTCTTCGGCAAATAGATTTATTTTGCTAATTATTAACTATCTCTAGAATCTTGAGTGCATTTTTGGAAGGTTACGAGTCTGTTTAAAGGGATTAAATATCAGTGGTCTACAATGGACGGAGTCAAAAATGCTGCAGTTTTTAGACCGTGTTTTTGACTTAATCAAAGATGTTGGGGATTCCATATATTCCACTATTTCATCTTGCTTCTTCCTATCAAGCCCTTCCAATATATTGATTATGTTATCAAGGGGGTATTAAAGGGGGCGCTGATTTGTAGTATGCTTTGAAGATTTCTTATGAAACAAATGTAACCACATTTTCTATATTAAAAACCAAAAATTTCTACCTTTAAGCAAAATCAGAAAGTTGTTTTCAGATATATCTTTTAATCAATACAGAATGAGTTATTTAATCCTGTGTTACATTGAAAAAAAACACAAATTTATAGTGTCAATTATAAAATAATAATTAACAAACACCAAATAATATTATCACTTTATTTCGACATAATTCGCGATCCATCGTTTTCGCGATATTTTTCGAATTTTTGGGGTTTACAATACCATAGTGGACTACTTTCGATTTCTTAGGTCATAATGGCGTACAATGAGCAGGACCATCTCATGTTCTATTTCTAAGCTGAAGCATCTTTGCCACTGCAATCGAACGGATGGACTTCCACAGTTTAGGTTATGTTATGTTTCCAAAAAAACGTAGTCCAACTCGTCCAATAATATCAGCCACCAGTTAAAACCTCTGCAGGCAGACTACAATGAAAGCTAATTCGAAACGCATTTGATATAAAACCAGAAAACTATGTTCGACCTCGAAATAATTTTTGTTTCGGTCCATCGAAGTCAATTTTTATTTAAATTTTGTTTAAGGAGGTATGTAAAAAACGATTCCGCGGCATTTGCGAAACAATTTTCGCCTGCGGCGCATTCTTCTTATATATTCCACAGTTAAAGAATTTTTCCCAATAATACTTAACAATGTCTATGATAGCAACATCAGCAAAATAATACACCTCGAACAATTTAGGTCTTTGTCATCCCTAATCAAAATCCTGCGTACGTCCCATTATGTTACAGAGAAGTTTTTATACAAAGAATAAGAATAACTTAATTTTAGAAAAAAGTTTAAAATGTAGAGCGATTCAAGAAGGAGGGGCGGCAAAGTCGACTTCCGCCCCGGGCGGCATAACCGCACGCTAAGCCACTGCGCGAACCGAACCTTAAGTTTTACAACGGGTTCGAACCCCCAGACCGAACCCTCTGCAAATTTTTAGAGCTTTGCAGCCTTGTTTGTAACCTTCATTTCTGTTAGCAAAATGTAAACAGTCCCTTGGAAATTAGGAGCTTTAGTTCCGTGGAGTTTGGAACGAAGAGCTTGCTTACGAACTCAAGCTCTAATATGGCTTTTAAAAAAAGGCCCAAGTATTTTTTATCTTAAGCTAAGTATACACCTCTATAAAGCAATTGCCAAAACAAAAAAATGTGAATATCCTTTACACTTACGAAGCTTTGATGTGAAACATGTTACTAAATTTAAGGGTTTCATTTCAAAAGCATAAGCTCCTCAATTGTATATAAACCAGCAATGAAAACCTTTTGAACTTAGAAAACAGGGAGTAAAAATACCAATACAAGATCACTGGCTGATGTGTTCTGCCTTCCTTTCTGTAATTCTGTTAAGTCACTGTTTAGTCACTGTCAAGTAACTGCTTAGTCACCATTTATTCACTGTTTTGTCACATTTTAGTCACTGTTTAGGCACTGTTTAGTGACTCTCAAGTCATTGTCAAGTAACTCTTAACGTCACTGCTTGGTAACTGTTTTTTCACTGTGAAGTCACTGTCAAGTCACGGTTTAGTCATTGTTTTGTTCCATTTTAGCCAATGGCAAGTCATTGTTGTGTCACCCCCACTTTCCCACCAAATGAGAACAATTCTCGCTCTCGTTCTTAGATTCGCATTTTCGGCTCAAAAATCCATGCTTGATTTCAGTATTTTCGGCTTGGATCCAAGAATATTTCGTCTCACCGTTCTTTTGACATCAAAACTGCTTGATATCAAGCACGATCGGCTTCGTTTTTTCTCTGAGTGTACATTCTCAAAGGGGTATAAAGGAAAAGAATATGTAGTGGCAGCTTACCTTGACATCCAGCAGGCCTTCGATAGAGTGTGGCACGATGGTCTGCTCTCGAAGATCAAGAAACTCCTCCCGCCACAACTGTATTTGCTAATCAATAGCTTCTTGACGGACAGAACCTTTGAGGTAGCACAGAACGGAGCGACATCCCAAACAAGAACCATTCGGAATGGTGTACGCAGTTTGCCCCTCCATTCTAGTCAACGGTAAGTTCCTGTCCTAGTTGAAATTGGTACTCCTTTTCCTTAGCTGTATTGTTTAGAATTGGTTTGGTAGACTGTTAGATTCGTATTCAAATATCGTTCTGTGCATATATCAGAGATGCAGATCAAGCGTGAAAATGTGAGTAGGATTAATTCCGGTTTCCAGTTGAATGCAATAATTCGGGGTGCAGTCCGCGGAGCTTAAACATTTTCTTGATGAAGAAATTTTGCAACCTGTCAATTTCTGCGAAGTTGGCCGATGCGCATAATTTGGCCCCATAGCTTTGAACCGATCTGCTGACGGCCTAGTACAGCTTCCATTAAGCTCCTAATCCAACATCTTTGTTTCGGAAGAAGTTTCCCCAACTGGCTAGCTTTGGCTGAGTTGGTATTGACCTGGATTTGATTGTTTCGGCGTTAGAATAGTTCCCAGGTAGCTTCATCCCAATATTTCCATT
>JAEIFU010003724.1:0-24799 GCA_018904235.1 Lordiphosa stackelbergi | reverse complement strand
CAAGCATCCGGACAATTTTTAAAAAAAAAACATCGTGAGACAGCTGAAGTGGAAAGGAAGCAAGGATCGGGAATGAAAACATGCACCACAGCAAGAGAAGATTGTATTATCATGAGAACGAGCGTTTAAAAAATGCAGCTGAGATAGCATCTGAAATACGGCAACAATTTGCAAAGGATGTTTCGACCCGAACAATTCACGTCGTTTAAATGAAGTGGGTTTAATGGCAAGGACACCTGCAAAAAAGCCACTCCTAAATAAGAGAATGAAGGAAAATCGGCTAAATTGGCCCAAGGAAAAAAAAATTGGAGTGATTCCGAATGGTCACGAGTCCTATTTTCGGATGAGTCCAAAATCAATCTCATTGGACCCGATGGCTCTTGCAAGGTGCGCCGTAGAAAGGGCGAACGATATTTGGAAAATTGCTGTGTGGGAACCGTTAAGCATTCACCATACATTATGATATGGGGATGCATATCTAAACATAAAACTGAATCAATTTTAATGATTCAGGGTATGGTTAAGCGCAGAAATACATAGATATAATTTTAAGTGGAGTTGTGCCTAGCACTGAGGCAATAAGTGAGAAAGAAGAGATCCTTTTTTCAAAATGGTTCTGCACCTTGCCATCGGGCTCGATCTATCAGTGATTCAGTGAGCTTTTGTTATTAAAACAACTTAATCAATTAATTTTGACCTTCTTCTGAACGAATTGGGCATTAAGTCCCTAAATTGGCCCGGCAACAGCCCTGACCTCAACCCAATAGAGCCCTTATGGCTGCGAAAATATAAAAGGAAGCCTAAAACCATGGTTGAATTAAAGGATGTGATAGAAAAAGTATGGTTCGAGATATCACTGAGGAATATTTAAGCGCTATGTACAATTCGATGCCCAATAGGGTAAAATGTGTAATTAAAGCAAAAGGGGTTACTACAAAGTTCTAATATTAATTTAAAAAAAATTAACATTAATTTGACACAAAATATATATTAGATTATAGCAAATTAAGCAACTGAGACAAAATCATTATTTGTTGAGTATATGCACTTTAATATTATAATTGTTTTCTTAAAGCTGTCATAATTATGAAACAGCACCAAAATTAATATGGCTCTGGAAAAAACCTTTTCTTAAAAAACTAACATTCATAAAATAAAAATTGCTATGCACTTTTATTTAAAAATATTCCATTAATCAATTAAAACAAGTAAGACCGTTGCAGTCAGTAACCCTGTACAATTGACAATGAGAGCGTAAGTTAAAGTCGGCTCTAACCGACTTCGATAAACCCGTTACTCATGAAAAAACATATTTAACAGTGCTCCTGCGTTCCTTAGGTGACCAAAGAGTATGCAACATTTTTTGAGGGTGGGTGGGGGGGGAGGGGGGGCTTGGTTCGTTTTTTGCTCATAACTTCTGAACCGTTCATCCGATTTTTATCATTTGGGCTCTTCCGGCAAATCGATTCATTTTGCTAATGACTAACTATCTCTAGAAATACGAATCGTCTATCTTCAAAACTGTGGGAGATATAACGTTTTTTCCAAATTGCGGGGGCGGGAGGGGGCGTGGCCAAAATTTGAAACAAACTTGATCAGCGTACAGATAAAAGAAGCATTTGTCCCATACATGTCAAACCTCTATCTCTTACCATCTCTGAGATCGGCGCGTTCATACGGACGGACAGACGGACAGACGGACGGACAGACGGGCCAGACGGACAGGGACGGACAGACGGACAGACGGACAAAACCAAAAATGTCTATCAATGAGCAAAATAAGAAAGTTGTTTTTAAATAAACTTTTTAATCAATTCAGAAGAATAATTTAATTCCTTGTTACATGGAAAAGAACATACAAATTCATAGTGTCAATTATAAAAGAGACAATTAACAAAGCCCAAATTATATATAACATTTATTCTTCACAGTTCGCTATCATCGATTTCAAAATATTTTCCAAATATTTGGGGCTTACTAGATTGGCAACTAGACAACTTTCAATTTCTTAGGTCCCATGGAATAAGAAGAAGGACAATCTCATGTACTATTTCATAAACTAAACCATCTTTGCCACTGAGATCGAACGGATAGACTTCCACAGTTTGCGTTATGTTATGTTTCCAAAAAAAGGATCTAACTCGTCTAATTATAGAAGCCTCAAGCAAAAAAAAAAACCTCTGCAGGCAGACTACAAAAAGCTAATTCGAAACGCATTTGCCATCAAACCAGATAACTATGTTCGACCTTGAAGAGTAATTTTTGTTTCGGTCCATCGGGAGTCAATTTTTATTTAAATTTTGGTTTAGAGGTATTAGGATGTATGTTTTCTGCGGATTTTGCGGTAAAATTTTCGCTGCGGCGCCTCATTCTTATATATCCCACAGTTATAGATTTTTTTCCAATAATAGCAACTTTAGCAAAATAATACCCTTCGAACAATTTAGGTCTTTGTCAATTTCTAATCAAAATCCTGCAAACGTCCCTTTATGTTACAGAGAAGTTTTTGATGCAAAGAATAAGAAAAACATTTTTAGTTCTTCGAGAAGCCTGCATATTATGACCGATTGACTGAATTGGGCCTGGTATGAAGTTGCTCTCAGACCGACCAGTGCAGTGTTCAACTCTGCCACTGAACAGTGAGCGCGATTGCAACAAACATTCGGTTGAGGAAAGCCCGAGATTGTGTTGTGTTTTTGGTTTTTCGATTAGTGACGTGAGCAGAGCAAACTGAACATTTGGTTAAGAGTTATTTACGAGCTAAAGAAAATAGTCAAATTGTTGACAGTCTCTTTGCATCTTTATTAATCCTATTAAAGTCACCATTTGTGTAAATTTTCAAGGTTTTTGTTGTTCCAAATCAGTTTAGACTGGCTCAAAAAGGATGCAGAGCCATTTTTCAGAAACCTTTAGAGCTATAAACTAGATATTTAATGTTTTAATGAAATGTTAATAATAAGTGTGAGACAGAGCCAATACCTTAGAATATATTCAGCCCACGCACCTTTAATTTGGTATTTGGGTTGGTAGAATGAACTTTGATGAACCGGTTCAAAAGTGGTTCGGCGCCAAATCTCAAAGAGTATTCAAAATATGAACTAAAAATTTGATATTGATGGATATATTAAAAAATATTTTAAGCTATTTTTTCGCATCAAAACCAGTTCCGACCTAGTTTAAACGGAGGTTAAAATGTGGTTCAGATGCATATCTCAGAAATTGTTTGAGCTTTTTACTTAAGATTTGGTGTCTGGATGGGGAAATGTGAAATTAAACTCTCTTTAATTTGAGTTTTGTAAAAGAAACATTGTTTTTATTTATTTATTTTCCTAGTCTAGTTCAGAGCAGAGAACTAGAAGTACTTACTTGATTTCGCCCGCCCCAACCCCAAAAAAACAAGCGGTCCTTCGATTCTGTTATTGTTTTTCATATGTATTTCTCTTTATTTTGCATTTTGCTGTCGGCTTGTTGCGCAAATTGTTTCGTTTACAGTACAAACATGATACTTATTTTCGGTTTCTTTCATTTCCTTCTTTATGTACATCAACGTAAATTAAACTAGATTTATATATGTATGTATGCACGTGTATAAGATGTTGGTTTGTTTGTCTGTATGTATGCCGAGCTGTTAAGAATTTGATATTCAATATGCAGAATGCAGCAGCAAACACTCTCTGGGTAATATTTTTCGTATTATTTTCTGATATTTGGTATTATGAATATGTAATTGTCATATGTAATTGGGAATGTATCCTTGTTGGATAATGCTTGTCCATTGATTTGTTTTTTTTTTTTTTTTGTTATTATTTCTGTAGCGTAGACATTGAATGCTTTACGAGTTCTGAATGGGGTTTGCTTGGCTTCCACTTACTTAGTTAATTGCAGTTTTGAACAACAACTGGATCTGAGATGGTTATCTCACTGTATGTATACATATTTTCCTTATGGTTGTAGTTTAAACATAGCTAGCATTTGCTAGTACCAAAAAAAAAATTTCCCTAATAATAATAATAATTTATTTATTAATATCTAAACTGTATTTCTCTCTCTATCTCTGCTTCCGATGATTTGGTACGTATATAAGTCAGAGTACATCTGAGTAGTCAGCCGGGGGAAAGATTTGACTAGCGTTGGGGATTGAGCGGGGATTGAGGGACTGAGGATGGGAGATTATACTTATACATACAAACAGACACAAAATGGATTGGTATTAGTGGTATTATTATTATTATGCTGAATATTAACAAATTTATGTTTCTTTGTGTAGAGTTGCTTTTAATGCTTTTGGCACAGTTTGACTTAAATATTTTTGTTTGATTTACATCAAATTAAATATGTGGTTGACCGGAACTAGTTCTATTTTACACCAAAGCGCAAACAAAAGATATGTTTAATTTTGATTTTTTCAAATATTTTATGTGTTAAATTGAAAACTAGTTCATTTCACTACGAGGCCATGATGTTCTATTTACCAATTTCGATTAGGTTTTTGAGTTTTGTCTTTATTTCACGAAGGTGTTGAAAGGTTAATTGCATTCAACAACAAAGTACAAGCACAGCGACTCTGCGACTTAAGATAAGAGTTGAAAATGAAGGAACAAAACTGTTTGCTGCTGTAGTTAACTTTCGTTTCTATTTGCTGATTAACCTCATGGGTAACGCAATTCTTTTTAATTTCATAACGAATAAAGAGTGATTCGATGGAGTGGCTCGGCATATAACCGTAATTTTCACGTGGTCTACTCTGATTGAGAAGCATTTGCCCAATTTGGCCTAGCTGTTGGGCCATCGGACGGGTCGCAGGTTGCGTATAGCGAACGGCCTTCCTATGGAGGTTAGCTGCGGACAGCCAATGGGGGTCACGCAGCAGTGCACCGACGAGGCGCTTGTGTTTGAGAAGAGGCAGACGGACCTTGAGCGTCAAGGCCTCGTTAGAGATGCGAAACGCACAACAGTGCGCAAAATCCCACCACTGGGTCCTCACCGAGCTCCTGCGGTAAGGAAGAATTTGGAAACAAAGAGGGACCACCCCCTCCACCCACCTCCTCTGGAGGACAAAGGAGGATGACTCATTGCCTCCAAGAGAACAAACAATATGAGTAACCTAAAACCCACAAAAATCCTGACCTTTGTACAGGAAAAAGGGCTGCTCGGAGATGTGTTAAGGTATAATAGGTCAGGGTTGTAGGGGGGCCTATTTTCTCTACAAAAAAATAATAATAATAAATGATCTTAGATTTTCTTTAAAATGTATCTGAAAATCGTCAGATATGAAAAAACTGTACATTAAAATTTTATGTGACCATTAGGCTAAACGCTCTTCCCCAATACTGTTGAAACATCTTGGGAAACCCGCAACCGCGTGAGATACCTGCAAAAACCAGCGGTAAATGTCCGTAGCAATCGACTCAGTCTCCAACGAACCAGGTTTTAAAAAATCAACTAATACCAGTAACGGAGACAAATTAAATGGGCAATCGACTCGTTGGAACCATTTAAGTCACCGGGTCCCGATAACATTTTCCCTGCCCAACTATAGCAAACTGTTTAGCATACTATAACCTGGCTCTTCGCAATCTATGTAGGCTGTCTTAGGGCCAACTACATACCCATCAGGTGGAGAGAAACGAAAGTGGTTTTTTTATACCAAAAGCTGGCAAAGCTTCACATGTAAGACCGAATTATTATAGGCCAATCAGTCTATCTTCATTTCTTCTAAAGACTCTTGAGAGACTTATAGATGCACACCTGAGGCAAACTATAAATCCCGCTCATCTAGCACACACAAACAGCAACAGCAAGGGTAGATCTACTGAAACCGCCTCTTGTTTCGATCAAAGATCACTTGAAGTAAGCGATTACTCCCTAGTAGCATTTCTCGACATAGAAGGTGCTTTCAAGAACGTCCAACCTTACGCCATCACCTCTGCCTTGGCATATGTGGGCGCGGGCATCGAAACTAACCAGCTGGTCGGTGTACTCCCAACTTGGGGGTGATCTGCGCGCAGATGTGTTAACAGAGGTACGCAAGGAGGTGTTCTCTCTCCGCTGCTGTGGGTTGTAGCAGTTAACCAATTGCTGCGACTAATGGAGGCGGAGGGACACGTAGTGGTGGCGTACGCGGATGATATTGCCATCTTCAAATGTGGAATCTTTCCTCAAACGCTGTGCGACCTTATGCAGACCGCACTGACAACACTAGCTCAGTGGACAAAATCTTGTGGCCTGGGCGTTAACCCGGCTAAAACGGAATTAGTTCTTTTTACCAGGAAGTACAAAATTCCAACGCTTGTTCCTCCAAAAATCAACGGAACAAGCCTTGTATTTGGAGACAATGCCAAATACTTGGGTGTCATTCTGGATAGGAAACTACTCTGGAAAGACAACATAAACGAACGTATAAAGAAGGCAACCATTGCCCGAATAGAGGGTGCAAAAGGGTCATAGGCCGCAAATGGGGGTTTTCTCCTTCCATAGCCCTTTGTTACATATGGTGGGCTCGAAACAATCAAACCTGAACAGCCGCAGCAAAGTACAGAGAAGTGCTGAGATATGTATTAGTGGCGCTCTCCGAACGACACCAACGGAAGCGCTAAATACTGTGTTTCACCTTCTACCACTAGATCTAGTAGCAAAACAACTGGCTGTCACAACAGCCCTAAGACTGAGAGAATCTGACGCCTGGAACATAGGCAATTCGGGACACTCTACAATACGATTACCAAGAGAGTATACCAATTAATACAGACTACTGTATACTATTGTACAAACGACGTTCGACAAATTATACGACGTCTGAACCCAAGGCGAAACGATTGGGAAAACTATTACAAATCTTAAGATTCGGGGCAGTAAATGGTTTGCTAGCTGGTTTGGTTTTAGTTTCATTTTAGAAACGGATTTTAAACCGATATCCCTTGATCCAAATCAACTTTATTTGGAAATCAGTTTCGAAATTATGAGCTTAGGAACTTAGAACACTGACTCAATATTTCTAAATTAATCCCACCTATTTATGCTCTACCACTTCGAAAAAGGTTAGAAACGGTTCAAGATATTAAAATTTCATAGAAGATTTTTAATCTTCAAGACGGAATATACCTCACCATCAAATAGAATAGCTTAATCGAAATCGTAAACAGAAATCAGCCTGTAAATTTTCAATTATTTTACTTTAAATAAGTTAAATTGTTATATAAGTTTTATTTGCGTATCTTAAACTTAACCTAAATACTAAGTCTTTGAGCTATACGAACAAAACAAAAAAAAAAAACTATTAGATAAACCAACAAAGACAACAGCTAAAATTAAGTTTTACTACGGGTTTTAATATTTACAATTTTCAGTATAAGTATTGTTTGTTTTTTGCATCATCAAGATTATTTTAGGTTTTGAGCAGATTCACCACATACACAATTGGATATATACGTTAGATATATATATTTATATACAGAATATTTGACTTAACGAAAAAAACCAAAGACCAACAAATTATGCATGATTTTCAATAAATTATTCTGTAATATTGCTCTTTATGGTTCAGTTGTTCAATTGCTTACTTGTTTCATTTGAAGAAGTGAACAATTGCACATATGAACAAAAGAGAGTAAGAGGGGACTAACGCCATGAAGTAAACTTTCTTTATGCATTACTTCATCATGTAAAAGTGAGTAACTGAACAAATGGCTGTACTCATATTAAAAAAAAAAAAATTAATAATAAAACACCATTTATGCTTGATATTTGTGTATGGCAGAGTTCGGCAGTGAAATCAGAGATGTCAAAACAAAACAGCGAATATTTCTCAGTTGCCAGTGGCAAGTTCTCTGCTCACATTGCCGACCCCTGATTTATAGTATGCTTATAGTTCTTTTTTTTTTTTTTGGGTTTATCTTTTGTTCACTAACGAGGTAACATTTAAACGCATTTTCTTTTCCCTTAACTATGACACTTTTAGTTTTGCAATATTCCATTCACATTAACCCCATCATTAGCCATGACTGGGGACTGGGAAGTGGGAGAGTGGGAGTTGGGTTATGAAGTTTCATTGATTTATGCTCGGGCTTTCCTTTTTGCTTGGCGTTGATGAGTTGTTGCTCAAGTTGCTCTTCTTATTCTTCGCCTTGTTGTCGTCTAATTACAAATTAATTAAGCTATAATAATAATCGTCCTTTGTTATTACTATTCCGGCTTATCCTCGTCTCCGCCTCCACCAGCAGCAACCCAGCCGCCCCCGCATCCGTTCTTATTGTTGTCGTTGATCGCTTACAGTTTCCATTCAACTTTGTCGGCCTTTGTCTGGCATAACAATGCATGGTTGTTGCTGTTGTTGTTGTTGTTGTTGCTGTTGTCGCTATTAATACCAATAAGGCTAATAGAAATGTCTTTATTAGCGGAATTGTTTTGGCTGCCATTGGGTCAGCTCCGCTGCCCGGCTCTGGCTCCTGGTTGCGGTCCTTGTACAAGCGACCGTTTTGATTTCGTGAACCATCCTCGTGTCGATTCTCCTTGAGTACTACCTCGTTTTTCTGCATGACATACCGTTTTGTGTATTAAGCGAATAACAAATAAAAAGAGTACAACTTACCGTCACTTCATTGATATCATCGTCGCGCAGATTCTTCTTGCCGGGACGTTCCATTTCTGAAAGTAAATTGAACCGAGAGATTTTTGAAAGAGCTGTATAGACGCACATCAATTTGTTATAGTTTAAGGCCGACATTGTCTCACTGCCACCAACTACAATGTCAGCAGCAGCTACTCAAAAGCTAGCAGCAATAGCACCACATCTACGCCGGCATCACCATCATGTGACCAACAACATGAACACAGATGTCGGCTCGGCTCTTGACAACGCCGGTCATGCCATCAGTGACGGCGTCGATTGCATCCTAAGGAATATAATTGACTTTAAGACGCGCAACCGACAACATGACCAGGGATGGGGGCTCGGATCTGTATAAACTAAACTAAACTAAACTAAACATTCTCGGATTCGGTGAAGGATCAGCAACAATTCGAGCAATGCCAGGTCGAGATAACTAAACCATTTCAAAACAGACAAATAGATGGGGCCACTCTTGACTTGAGTATGGTTCATCTGATCTTTATCATTTCTTCGGCAAATCGATAAATAGTCTTGTTTATTAAATATCTTTAGAAAGTGCGAAAGACCTGTCTACAAAACTGAGAGAGATATAACGCTTTTTCCAAAATGCGGGGACGGCATAACAAAACAAAACAAAATGTGAAACACTAATTAGAAAAATTGAATATAACTATTTTCTTACACTTGGTAAAATTGTATGTTGGGGTGGGAATCTGAGGTTTTAGCCACGCCCATTGTATCATATCTCATATCTAATGGTTTAATAAAGCCATAACCAAAGTTTCAAGACGATATATCTACTGAAAGTATTTTCGGCCACAGTCTCCATATAAGCTGGCCTTCTGTGCGACGGTTCCTAAGGCAGCCATAAGATATCAACTCTGGTGCAAAACTATATAAAACTTTGCGATTGCCGTTTGAAAGAACGTTAAAAATGAGAGAAAATAAGTGACAAACATCAACACTCTCAGTGCAAAAATTAACGGTTATGTTTCATTTTCGATTTGCGCGTGGTGCATAACTATAGCCGCACAGTTTAATTTTCGTATTCTGTGTTTGCTGACGGCGATTTTATTTGCGTACACTTGGTTGAGTAACTATTAGTAATGGATTTGTAAATATGCCAAGTGGGCCAGTGCTGTCAGATGTCGAGAAAGGCCGAATTTTTGGCGCTCAAAAGTGAGAATTGATCATTTCGTGAAATTGTCTGAAAAATTGGACGATCCGTCAAAGTTGTGCGAAATATTTTGAAAAAAAAAAAAAATGGAAATGAAAAAACCGGAGGACATAAGCCGAAGACAAATCAGTGTGACCAGCGCCGAATAGTGAGTGCTGCAACTAATTCATTAAAGACCGCTAATGAATTAGTGGCTGAATGTGTCATAAAAGTGACTCGCTGGACCGTTGCACGTTCTTTAAAGAAGTCTAAAAACATAGTCCGACAAAATTGAAGGTGACCGCAAGGTTACTGGATCGCCATAAGGAAGCCCGTGTGAAATTCGCCAGAGATAACATGGGAACTGAGTGGACAAAAATAAAAGTTTTTATAGAGCAATGCAAATACTAATTCATCTTTCCAGATCATTTTGTCGGATAAGAAAAAGTATAATTTGGAGTTTCCTGATGGGTTTTTCGCACTATTGGAATGTTTTAAGGAAGGAACACCTGTACTTTTCTAAGAGAAATTTTGGAGGATGATCATTGATGATTTGGGCAGTGTTCTGCGAGTATGGATGCTTGGAGCTGGCTTTTGCATGCACTCATATGAACTCCAGAGAGTACGTGCACATTTTGCAAATGAATTTATGGCCTTCTCTTCGCGGTAGAAGGCGTTAAAAGGTCATTTTCTAAAAGGACAACGCTCTATTGCACGCAACATTAGGCAGCTAATTTTCGGTTTTTGAGTGGCCCGCGTGCTCCACGGACTTGAATCAGATGGAAAACCTTTGGGAGTTGCTTGTCCGTGGGATTAATGCTCAAGACCTTAAGTACAATAGTACTAAGGAGCTCTAATTGACAATTATTAAGATATGGAACAAACTGTCCCTAGGATTTAAAACTCGTAGAGAATATGCCAAATAGGATATATGAATTAATTAGTGCTAAAGGAGGTTACACTCATTGTTAAAGTGAATAAAAATAAATTAATTACATTTTTTTATAGTTTATTTTTTTTTTGAAGTGCGGCTCTGAGTTATGCATCTCGCGCAAATCGAAAATAAAACATAACGGTTAATTTTTGCACTGAGAGTGTTGATGTTTGTCACTTATTTTCTCTCATTTTTAATGTTCTTTCAAACGGCAATCGCAAAGTTTTTCCAGCTCCACTGTTTCTATGCGTACACTGAAAAATCAAGGTGCGGCTATAGTTTTGCACCAGAGTTTACCAATCTGATCTGGTGGGTTCCGACATATTAGCAGCGTGCAGTAGAAAGAAGACCCTTAGCAAAGTTTAAGACGAAGCTAAATCGACTCAGCTCGTCACCCTCATCAAGAATATATACACTCAGAAAAAAACCTAGAACTTTGTACTTAAATCAAGTACGAACGGTGTTAATAGTACGGTAAGTACGAAAATACTTGATTCAAGTACAAAATTCTTATTTCAAGTACGATTTTTTCAATCCCGAAATACTTGTTTTAAGACTGTTTTGGGATATTTAGCAATTTTCGAACTATTATAATATCGTTTTGTTCATACTCTTAATTTGTTAAGGTCTTAAGTACAGCCCGATTTACTCTCAAAATAAGTGCAAAAGGGTTCTTCATCGAAGTCTAATAAATTTTAAAGTCAACCCCAAATCATTTTTGAAGCAAAATAATACTTTAAGAAATAAGTACAAAATGATCTTGGTTTACGCCTATAAATTCTAAGCTTTCCCAATTTGTCTTTGCAACTAGGTCTCTGTATAATATAAAAGTCCAAAGGAAATGAATTAACCAAGGACCAAGATGTTTACACACCCTGACTCCATAGCCAAAGCGTTAGAACCAGGATGACATTTGTAATATCCCCTGAGCACCAGTTGGCAGCGAAGAAGGTCGGTGGGACGCGACTAGCAAAACAGCCTGTGGGGGGGTTCTTGACCCATTCCATCTCCAACCTCAGGGTACATATTTAAATTAAGTGTCCCTTGCCTAATCAGATCACGCATCCTAAAATGCACACACCACGAGAACATTTAACAAAACCTCACTTCAGTCACCATCGTATGTACTGCAAGATGGTATTGCAGTCGAGCCTCTTCACCCTCCCAACCAAATGAGTTTCCATTATTGTGGCTGTCGTCGGAAAACTCCCAACAATGTCCTTCTTGCTCACAGTTCCAACACTTTAAAATACGCTTGGTCTGCTGCACCCCGCTTTCTACTTCACTTCAGCATTTACGATCCCTATATCTTCATCTTGGACTACCGGTTCATCTAGCGATGCTACGTTATTTCGGATTCCAAAACTATTAAAAACCTTTTTCTGCGTTTTCGATGTTGCTTGTTCGGCGATCAAGTTTTCCCTCATTCTACAAATTCTCCTTAGCTGACCAACAGAAAAAATTTCTTCAAACATAATTTTGTGCCTGATTACCATACGCAAATTTCGAATAAGAAGCTTTATTAATCGTGTTTCCTCTATTGGAATGCTTAGCCGAGCTGACATCCTCATAACATCGTCATAAAACTCATTAAATGTTTCTCCAATCTTTTGTTTGCGACCTCTCATATCTTCCTCTATTTCATCGTCAGTGCGAAAATTTTCAAATTGTCTTTGCAGCGCTTCACAAAATTCTTTCCACTCAATAAGAACTACATCTTTTCGGTATTGCCAATACCACTCTCTTGCTTTTCCAGACAAAAGAATATGTAAGTTTTGTTAACAATCGTGTGTAAATGATCTAAGTCTGTAAAGGAATTCATCAACTGGAGGACCTTTTGCAGCTCCGTCGAACTTTAAGTTCCAGTTTTGGATAAGGCTTGTTACTTTTTTCCGCACTTAAATTAGTCGATCGAGTACCTTCGTTCTGACTAAGATTTTGTGGACTCGGTGGAAGTGTTCTAACTGTCTGACTCGTACCTTCCCTCTGGCTAGTGTCTCTCCCTACATTATTCATTTGAAAAATTCCCAACGTTTAATGTGAGAGCAGCCATTTTCGCATCAATAAACTCTTCCAAGTGTTCTAATATTGAGGCAACGTTCACATTTTCTAAAGCTGGAGATCTCTCTTCAGGTTGACTATCATTGTCATTGGAGTTGTGTGGACTTGAATTTTTTTAAATCTAGATTTAGCCCCACCTAGATGCATCTGCCTCCCCAAATTTTCCTTCGTCTTTTTAGCGGAAGTCTGACGAGCCCGATCTCTCGACTGGCCTCTAGTGTTGTCGCACTTTCATTTTGGGGAGCCTATCTGCTCCTGTTGACCTCCTCCGAACCATTGGGGCTTTCCTTTTGCATTGACATATTGCACTTGACATTCTTTTCTTGATAACAGTCATATGGTGTATCACACGGGATACCACATTCTTCTTCCAGCCCAATTGCTTTTTTGCAAATGGTGCACCGATATTCGGCCTCTAAAATCATTTGAACGTTTTCTTCTGGTATCTGAACTCGTGTAATTTTTGGACTGTGACCTACCGTTGCCATTACTTTATTTCTCACAAATTTTAAAGTTGCTTTGTAAATACTCTGTGTAGGTACTTAACAAAATTAATTTGTTTTTTTTGTCACAAAAACGTCTTTTTTCTTGGCTCCTACACCCATAAAAGTTATCATTTTTTTAAAATCCTATCCTAACTCCAAAAGGAAAGTAGTTTTTATTCGCACTAGTGTCTACTAAAATCTGTAAATGTTTTACAATTATGAAAAAATTTGAAGATTACTTGGTCCTAGACTTAATTCATCTGTATTCACAAAAACGTTATGCCATACACCTAGCCCGAAAGAAATTTAATCAGATCCATAATTTCGGTCATTTACCTTACAATTCTTTAAATATAATTTAAAATAAAATACGGATTCCACACTTAAGCTGCATGCAGCATCACCTGAACTATTAAAATCAGCAACACAAAAAGTCGAAAAGAAAAATAGGCTAATCAGTAAAAATCAGCAACTCGAGACCATATTTTTTCCTGTTTTCTCTGGCCGATGTTAGCTGAATTCAGAGAAGTGGCTACCTATAAATCTGCTATTAATGTTTCGCCTATAGCAAAAATCATTATGACAGCAGACCACTAAACCTATATCCTTCTACTAACATGCTAATTTTTCCCGATCATTGAAACTTGTAAAAGCCTTGTTTTACGAAGTAAGGACTTGCAATCTATTTTCCCGCGGTAAAGTCACGGTCCATGCCAATAATTCTACTTCGCTGGAATTTAACTCACTGATCTTCTATCCCTTCCTTAAACTGGCTTATACTAACACACAAAAAGTTATAGAATAGAACCAGCTTGGGACTCCTAGATAATGGAGAACTAAAACAAACCATAGACAGTATGTCTCAGTAGCCCCACGTGTTGGGCGCCAAAAGTTACAATATTCAACGTCTTTTTATGTATTTTTAAAATAAATTTTGAATCTTAATTGTTCATCACACATTTCAAGACCAGATTAATCTTAAAATAGTTCGCATTTTTCGTAGCACACATTTAGAATACAAGAAATTTTGCACTTGATCTAAGTACGATTTTTTTCTTCAATTTTTTAGGCTAACTGTGAGTATGAAACGTTAATGATTCAAGAACGTTTCGTTTCATTTAAATAATTTTAACAGACGTTTTTGTAGTTTAGAATGTTTCGTACTTAATTTAAGTTCATTAAAGCACAAAACATACTTGAATTTTCACGTACAAAACGGTAGAGTTCCTTTAAAAGGCAGGGCGTTATAAATTGAATGGATGATTATTACAGTTTGTTTGTTTAATGTACTTTTTAATAATAAAATTTTTGTAAACAAACGTATTAAAAAAAAAAGTCAAGGACAAAACGGTCCCGATGGATCTAGAACTCTGCTTTTGTTTATTTTAATTAAAAATGTATATACTTTTATGCTCAAAATATACTTTTAGCAAAGGTAACATAGAAGAAGATGGTCGTCTCCCAATCTTTTTCTCTAACCCTTTGCACTTCTTTGTTTAAACATGAGGAGGCGAGGATCACTTTTCGCTGCCATCTCTTTTACTATTTCTAAACTCCCGCAGATGAGAACTGACTTATGCTTCAGTATCCCCTTTTTGGTTTTCTCTCTCCAAACGCTCGTCTGGGTTCAAGTCAACTACCTGTCGCTTCAAAATTGTATTTTCTTTAATTTTTGTTTCTTTTCCAAATTGAAATTTCCTTTAAAACCAACAAGTCTTACCGTATAGCCGTATGGTGCCCTCCGTATCGCCAATGCTGTTCTTCGATATGCATTTATAGCCACCAAAATCGCTCGTCTGTAAACGTTTTATATGCAAAATCATTTCAATGGCATACATGTTGTTCTCCTTCTCGGTGAGTGCATAACGATCGCCCGCAATAATCATTTCACCTGCGGGATAAAAACAAAAAAAAAACAAACAAGTTCAGATGAGTTGAGATGCCGGGCTAGGCGATGCGGTGCGAAATGTAGTCATGAATACGAAGCAGTCGATGATGACATTTCTGACGGAGTTCACGTTTACGTTGTCACGTTTGCAATATACGTCAAATGCACTTGACAAAAGGCGATTTGCCATTGCCCTCCGCTCGAACGAAATATTTCAGCTTCGAACACGAACCAAATAAAGACAAATTGCGGCATTGAAAGGTTTATAAAGTTCCAACGAGAAGTTGGAAAATGCTAAATGAAAAATTCAATTCGTGGCGAACCTTCTCCCACTGCCCCCCGGACCAGTTTTGGCTTACCATTCTCACGCTGCCAGTAATTGATGGCCTTTGGCGATGCCTCGACATTGCAAATTAATGTGACATCCGTTAGGACCGGAGCGCCGACCAATTGATTTGGCACTTGCACCAGCGGATGAACTGCAAAAGAAATAGAGAGAGAGAGAGAAAGGGAGATACAGTCATCATCATCAGGTTTGACCTTGTCCAGACAAAGAGAAAAAACCAACCCAAAAGTCAAACTTCAAATCTCTGTCCGCATCTCTAACTGTCAGACGGATTTTGTTCCTTCACCCGTTATTTGTTAATGGCAGCTGCAAACACCAGCAACAACAACTGATACGATTTTAATTGAAAATGAATTATTTTGTTGTTAGACGGGAGAACCAACAATTTTGCTTTGGACCCACACGTCAGTAACCAACACGAGGTTACTGCAATTTGTGATACTCTACAACACGAGAACGATGATGATGTCGGGGTTAGGTTCGGTTAGAGACTCCCCAAAATACCGAACCGAACCAGTAGTAAAATCTGTATATTTCTGGAACATCCGGAAGTTAAAGATAACTGATGAAAAATAGGAATGGTCAATAGGAGAAAAAGATAAAAAGAACAGAAGACCAGCTATTAAGGAAGTGTAAATAGGTGAAACAAGCGGAGAGAAGGGAAAACCAAAAGTAGAAAAAGATGGGAACGATGCTTAAAAGAAGTAAAGGAATGGGAAGAACTGCAGATAAAAGACGAAGAAAACTGAAGAAGAGGCATGAAAGTCTTAAGTAAAAATAAACAAGTAAGAGTGTGGCAGTCGAGTGGCCCGACTCCGAAATATTCTGTACAATTAAGAAACACATACAAACACACACACACACGCACCCACCCACATCCGCGCTTGCACACTGACTGTGAAATAGGCTCAGCGCTACTCCCCCTTCCCTCTCACAAGCAAAATTGTTTCGTGCATAACTTTGGTGTTTTTGCTCGGATCTTATTGCGCTTTTCAGAATGGATGGATATAAGATTAGCCTAAGATAATATATATTTAGCCACGAGGTTATAACTTGAAAATTGGGACAATTGTGGATGAAAGTTAAAAAGAAGAATACAAGAACAGTAGAAATGTGGAATGGAGTGAGTAAAAGAGTTGAAAAGTGTGAAGAAAGGTGGAAAGTAGTGAAGAGGAGTATTGAAAAAAGGAGGGCAAGGTGAGAAATTTATGAAAGAAGAATAAATGAGGATAGAAGCGAAAAAGGAAAATAAAGAAAAAGAGGAGAGATGGAAGGCAAAAAGAGTTAAGGCTAGAAAATAAACGAGTAAACAAAGGTAAAAAAGGGTTCAAGGAGAAGAAAAGAAGAAGAGAAAGCGGAAATGTAAGATGGGAAGAAAGGTAGAATAAAGTAAAATAAGTAAACGAAGGTTAAAACCGAAGAAAAAAAGATAGAATAGCTGGCAAAATGCAAAATGAGAAAAAAGATGCAAAACTAAAGGCCAATAAAAGCAAAAAGAGCAGAAATCAAATAAGTGAACAAAAGACAAAGAAAGGTAAACAGCAAAGAGGAATGAAAGAAGAAGAGAAAGGTGGAAAGAAGTAAAGAAGCAAAGGTCAGAGGAAAGGTGTTGAAATTTAGCTCAAGGCTATATAGAGGAATGAAAGTAGTAAAAGGGGTGGAAAGAAGTTAAAAGAACAAGAGATAAAAAACGTAAAAAAGGTGGAAAAAAGAAATGAGCATAAATCAAATAATTAAACAAAAGTCGAAGGAAGGTTAAAAGTGAAATAAATAAAAAGAATAAAGTAAAGAGGGAAATTAGTCAAGAGGAGAAATGATTTAGGTCAACTATGTGTTGAAAGATGTGAGGAATGAACTGAAAGTGAAAGTGTCAAAATAAGTTAAATAAGGAATAAAAAAGAGCAGTTAGGAAGCGAAACAGAGGATGGGAAAAATGTGATAAACAATGCAGGAAGGGGGGGATGCTGTCGGTCGTTTGGCGATGCTCATCATATCTACACTGGCTCAAAATAAGGCTTTTCAAGTCTAACATAATGCCAGTGCTCCTTTACGGTTCCTCCACTTGGAAAAATGACAACATCCATAGTGTCCAAAATTCAAACATTCGTGAACCGATGCCTGCGTCGGATATTTTGTATTTTCTGGCCTGACAGAATACGGAACCCGAGCTATTAAAACGCGCAAATATGGAGAGTGTCGACACCATAATACATAGAATGAAATGGAGCTGGATAGGGCATACATTGCGTAAAAGTGAGAGCAATATCGCCAAGAAGGCAATGGAGTGGAACCCACTGGATGGATTAGGCCGTACACCAGGCAGACCCAAAGAAACTTGGAGGAGGACTGTTGGTAGAGAAGCGGAAAGCATCGGGAAGACCTGGAGAGAACTGAAAGCTTCGGCCAACAACAGAGTTCGTTGGAAGAGAGGAGTGGTTGATGCCCTATGTCCCACACGAGATCGGAACTAGAAGAAGATGCAGGAAGGGGACATAATCAGGGGTGCCACAGAAACCAACCAAATTCCAACCGAATTCCAATTCTGAAGTGCCACAGAAATTCTTTTGGTTGGTTTCAAACCTCTAATGTTTTGTTAGGAGATTTTGCAAAGCTCTTTTCTCACTAGCGCCTTTTGTCGAAGCGGGGGATGGAAACTAACACCTCATGTTTGGCGCCCACAAATTTTTAAATTTTGCATTATATTGGTGGAGAATGCGACTTAAAATTGAATTATTATTTAAAAATGCATCATAAAACATATAACACAATCAAAAATTTCAGTTAATCATTAAATTAACCCACATCTAAAATAAGGGAAATTTTTTAGCCAGAGATTCAGCCATGTTTTTAGAGATGGAACATCAATTGGAACATCTGGTGTTCCAACTAGATTTTCTAATTAGAAAATGAAATATCTAGAAGTTCTGTGACACCAACGAATTTTTCGAGAGATTTACAAACCAACCGTCGGCAAAATCTCTAGAGATTTCTGTGGCACCCCCGAATGATTAATGAAACTTGAAGGGAAGTAAAGATAATGGATATATAGACTGAAGCACAAAGCGCAAAGTTCAAAGTCTTTGAAGCAACATCGCGATCCATAATGTGCTACGCCGCCCAAGTATGGGGACACAGTCAATATGAAGATGTGGAAAAATTGTTGATGGGATTTATAAAGCGATTGTTTAGACTCATTCTCGAAACTGGACTATCTCCTTGCCGACTCACATTATATAGAAGACCAGCACAGAAGCCAAATGCCAAAATTAGCTACGCAACTGAGCAACTAAAACAGTTCTCTCAAAAGTGAATCTCTTGCAACATCACTGAACATAAATTGCTCTTTTGCGAATCTATCCACCCGGAAAATGAATCATAGACTATTGATCGAGTGTGAAACGACACAGACTGCGGCGCAGGGAGGCAAAGCGAGACACGTGATACCTATAAAGCATTAGAGCACAACCTTGGAGACAAAAACTACTTCAACGACGATATCGGCATAAATGGAATTGCGACAATTTTCAAGGCAAGAGTAGAGCTCTTGAGTTTGGAATACTCCCCCCACAGAATCGATCACTCGGAAGAGTGCTCATTATGCAATATGAGAGAAAGAGAAGATACGCTGCACTTTATAGCAAGATGCCCCATCTTAAGGGAGATACGTCGAAATTATTGGAAAAGGGACAGTCTTAACAGAGAGGAATTCCTGCAAGTTTTAAATGGAGAAAGCTGGCCAAAGCTCATTGGCTACATCTTCGAAGCACAACGTTATAGGCAATTGGTAAGGGAGGAATTTACTTAGTGGATACAGAAACTTGCGCATATTGAAGCTTTTTTGACGAACGATCTGGTATCTGGGGAAGACCCGGGAAGCCAGGTGTAGTAGTCAGGGAAGTGGAAAGACGCGTTAAGTTTTCGGCTGACGGCAGTAGGCCAAGCCGGTGTTACCACACAATTATCATTTTTGATTTTTTTTCGTTTTGCTTTTTTGTTACCAACGACAGTACTCTTAAATAATTATAATAGCTTACTTCTTATACAGATCATGTTAATATTACGCAACAATTTAAAAAATAAATGATAGTTCTACTACTACTACTACTATTATAGACTGAAGCAGAGGATTAAGAAAGCAAAAGTTCTTTATTCTTCAGCGTTTCACCTTTCTTTCCTCATTTGTCCCTTTTCATCACTTTTGTTCCTTTGTCATTCTACATTTAACTATTTATATGATTTGTCTAAGGCACTCTGTACCGATTAAAAATTTTAAAGATACAACCTAGTGGCTTAATATTTATATATTATCTTGGGACTTACTACTGTGGGCAAAAAGTAGTCGGAATTTGTCGATTTAAATCACGCGGGCACTGTCACTGACTTACATGTCAAATTTCATGTCAAAATATTCATTCAGGCCTGTTCCCGTTTTCTATTTCGATCAAATCATGTGGAATCGAAATTGATAGCTGTTCCCGTTTCCGAAAAACGATCAAATTATTCGGTTTTAAAAGTTGTGCCTTTGAGTGAGTGAAATGAAAAGTAATTGACAGTTTACATGTCAACGGTTATATTTTTTATGTATCCAATATTTTTTTTATTAATAAATCATGTTTTGAGAAGATTTCAAAATAACCATAAAAATTTTGGGCATTCAATATGATTTAAAATTAATTATTTTAAAGTTGTACCACAGAAATTGCATGAAGACGAGAGCAAAAACGTTCGAAATGAAACCGAGCTGTTCGCAATTCCGCATCAGCGCATGCGCAGTGCTGATCGAAATTGTTTATGTTACCATTGTTGAATTATAGTTCGAAAACGATTCGAACTTTCATTCGAAAAGTAAATCGATTTCTATTTCACTCGGAAACGGGAACATCAAATGAAAACGATTCGGAAATACAATCGTTTTACTTTTTAAATCCACTCGGAAATGGGAACAGACCTGATTATTTTTTGAGTTACGCTTGGTTTTGTGACACGCAAAAAGTGGTTTCGGCGATTTTTGAAATGTCTGAAATTATTCAACAAAGAAGTGCGATTAAATTTTGCTTCCTTGGAATTACGCGGAAACGTTGAGAATGTTGCAAGGCTTACGGACATGCCAAAATCAACAACATTTACTACAATGTTTAAAGAAGGCCAAATCGCCAAAGTCGCTCAAAAATCAAGTCATGAGTTTTCTTCGATTATCGGTGTCATTTGATTCCTTCCCGGCCAAACTGTCAACAAGGAATATTGTTTAAGTGTTATGCGTCGTTTGCGTGAAGCTATTAAAAAAAAAAATAAGATTATGGGCCGAAAACTCTTGGCTTTTGCACCACGATAATGCGCCATCTCACACTGCGCACGTTATTCGCGATCATTTGGCCAAAAAACAACACCATCGTCGTTCCGCAACCACCGTATTCGCCTGATTTAGCTCCGTGTGACTTCTGGCTATTCTCCAAACTCAAAAGACCACTCCGAGCACACCGTTTCGAGTCGATTGAAGAGATTAAACGTGAATCGCCACGCGCTCTGAAGGCCATACCTGAAAGTGACTTTTTGGCATGCATCGAGGACTGGAAAAAACGTTGGCATAAGTGCATTGTATCGGGTGGGGATTACTTTGAAGGTGATGAAATTGATTTGGAAGAATAAATAAAGATTTTTTGATTTATAAACAAAGTCCGAGTATTATCTACTCTGAAAAGCTCAATAAGATCCGAGCAAAAACACCCAAGTTATGTACGAAACAATTTTGCTTGTGAGAGGGAGGTGGGGATGCGCTGTGCCTATTTCAGGCAGCTTGAGCGTAAGAGTCAGTTCATGCGCGCATGTGTGTGTGTGCGTTTGTGTGTTTGCATGTGTGTCTCAATTGTACAGGGTATTTCGGAATCCGGCCACTCGACTGCAACGCTCTTACTTATTGGCTTTGATTTCATTGCCTATTTAGTTTTAAAGCTCATTGTTTCAGTTACCAAAATTCTGCTTATTCTAAGGGTATTTAGTAGTCTTCATTCCCATTTCCTACTCTTTGCGTGTTTTTGTGTTATTTTTGGTGTTGTGTAGAGATTTTTTGTGCATTTTTTTTTGGTGTTTTGGGCATTGTCTTTGACGCTGTCTTGGCACCGCTTCTGGGGCCAGCCACTGGCTGACCATCATTGTTTTTGGCTTTTCAACTTTGCTTCGCTGTTTGGCAATCCTTTTTTTTTGTTTGCCAGTTTGGTCCGGCTGTTGCCTCCGCCCACTCGCTGGTTGGATTTTGGTTGCGTTCAAGCGTTCATTATTGGTCAATTTATTGGATTTGTGCATGCCTCACTCATGTGGTATCCTGGGAGTGTGTGTGTGTGTGTGCTTGCGAAATAATGTAGCATATGTCATGTGTTGTTTGTGTTCATTCCGTTGTGTAATCCCTCCCAGTTGTTGTTGCACATTGCCTACCACTTATTGAAAATTCAATTTGTTCATAATAGAGTTTTCCACCAGGCAGCTGTTGCCACTGCTGTTAAAATTAGAAAACGCGCTGCAGCTAAAGAAAATTGCATCATTTTAGAGGGCGCAACAGTGGGAAGTTGTTACAAAAGATGTCTAAGACATAACTTTATTTTACTTTAAGTCAAGTAACTTGTCAGTCAAGTGAGATTTTTTGATATCCTCAAGAAATGCCTCAAAATGTGCTCAACTCTGTACAACTTTGGACTTTTAACTTTATTTACATTTAAGCGATTTTAAATTGAACTAAAGTTCGTGCAACAAAAGGATAATACAAATCTAGAGCTTAAACGGGTTGGGAATTCCAGGCTACATAAAACTCTAAAGCGAGAATAAACACTGCAGGTGGAAGGTCACTGACAACAGGGAATTAAATAAATTTAAAAATAGAAATAATATTCTGAGCAAGAGCGCGGAGTAGTGCACACACTTTATACTTGGGGATGATAAACCGATGGCAGACACTTTGCAGTGTGTCCGGAGGCACAAAACATCACTGCAGCATGTTGTTAACTGCATTACCTTATATCTACATCTGCTATACACGGTTGTATGCCAACAAATGAAGTCTCTCACGTAGGATGCCTAAATCATCGCATTTATATTAGGATTTTGTGGCCGGATCAGTACGCTTGGTCGATGGGTGAACCGCTGGAACATAGCCAAACCATACGAAAATTACTTAAGGCGACCCTAGGACAAGAGCCCATATATAGATACGCGTACTTGGCATGTCTCTGGACGCCGGTTGACGGGAAAGTCCATGGACCGGGCGCTTTGGAGCCCATGGCTTCAGCCTAGTAGGGTTTCTGGGCGATCCCGTTATGCGGCATGATCCACTGCCCCAAGAAACAGAGTCTTTATGTGGTGCATACAATACATCATATATACGCGATGTGGACGGCCATTAGCGCCCAAACCAATAGACACAGAGGAATCAGACAATGGGCACCACTCCAATAGATTGACTATGATCTGGCGGACACACAGATTAAGAAGGCGACTTACCGACGACATCTCTCCAACTCTTTTGTCTATGGTTAAAGCGTCTCACTGGCGGCCTCATCAATTTTGCCATAAGTGTGACCTTGGTACAATCTCCTACCAATCTATGCACGCTGCTGTTTCCCAGCCAGATGACAACAAAATATAAAAGCATCCCCAAAATTTTCGCTCACACACCAAAATAAGGGCAATATACGCGCGGCACAGCTGTCTCTCCATACACACGCTACGATAGCAACTACGATAAGAAACTGGAATTACGTTCATGTTGCTGGATACACGCGCAACGAAAAAGATAAGAATCTCCTCTCTAGTTGTTTTGTATGAAGTTTGACAGGAATTTTTAGTTTCCGCGGTGCTGGATACCCGGCTTAAAGCCTAAAGCTTGGTACGGAGATAAAAAAGTGTGCAAAATCTCTGCACATTATTTTGTGATAGAATGTGGCCTTTAATAAAACTATAGTTGCTACAATAGTGAAGGCATCTAGGATTCGACAGTGTTAGGTTACTCCTTACTTGCAGTGAAGATCCAAATGGAGAGTAGAACGTAAAAATTAAAGAAATAAATCGATTGAAGGATCATTTTTCAATAATTTGCTGCAATAGCCAATTGGTGCTATTTGGACACCACTAGGGAAAGGGCTGAATCGATTGATTGGGCCATGGCATCTCGATGTTATGTACTTATAATGCAACGGCATAGATTAGAAGATGTTGTCCACGACTTGCGGCGACAAAGAAGTTCCAAGTCTGACCATTAAATAGTTCTGCAGCTTATCCGTTCGACATACGGAATCGCCGTCGTTCACATTTGAATCACTTTCTGCTGGGCCAAGTTCCTCATCATCAGCCCTCTCGTATGGGGAGCTAACGTCTTTGAAAAAAGTTATTTGTTTATATGCATGGCATACGCACACATTTCTTGTGCCGACAAGTTGGTCAAAAACGACATGAGTGAAGCTAACTGCCACTTCACATTGCTGCCTCCTTGAGTTGCGATGGAAACTCCACCATCGCTTGCACTCTTGGCGTGCATAGGACGACGGCAGCGTAAGCTGTCCTTTAACGAAGCCCAAGCTGCGTTGCAATAATCTCCTAACAAAACCAATCAATAGTGAATGGCAGAATTAAACTCAATAAATATCTATACTTTCCCTTATCATAATGCTGCTTATAGATGAGCTGGGGCCACCTTCTCCTCCAATGAAAAGTTGTTCAGCCTTTTCAATGATTTTTTTATACACACACCTGATCATATTAATAGGTACACACCGGAATTTTGTTGTTGTCAATGTCTGGCCACACTGTGACAAAGAGTTGAAAGAGAGGCTGGCCCGTATATCAAAGCTTTTCTATAAATGGCGAGTCCACCACACATTTCATCTGATCATAATAATAGGTACAGTCTCCTTTTGTCCCAAGTATCAAGTGAATAATTTTCTAATCTAATCTTTTGCTCCTGTCAATTAAGTATAGAATTAATAAATAATTAAATTTTTTTTAGAAAAAATGGGTCGAGATTCTTATTGTATTAAAGAAGGCTCGATTGGTTCTTAGCCTGAACAGGCAAATCTTTACAAGCCATCGCCAAATTAATGAACAGGTCACATAATTTTGTTAAAAATGCATTAGAAAGAAAACCAAGACAGGAAACCCGTGGAAGGCCACAAAAAAACTACAGAAACCCTTGATCACTGCATAGTATTTTTGAGCAAAACGGACCCATCTAAGTCATCGAAGGCTATTGCAGCCAAAATTGGGAATTCAGTTAGTGCTCCAACTATCCGAAGACGACTACAAGATGCCAACCTACCAGAAAGAATTGCCAGAAAAGTC
>JAEIFU010003723.1:0-24800 GCA_018904235.1 Lordiphosa stackelbergi | reverse complement strand
AAAAAACAAGTGAGAAAGTCGGTCAAGCCCGACTATAACATACTCTGTACCCGGTGTATATGCTGAATGCGTCACTGCCACTGTGTTCATCTCTTAGTTTTTTCTCTCTCTCTCTCTCTCTCTTTGATGCATGCAAAGCGGTGTTGTTTGCGTGTGCGTGTGAGGCGTCTATATTAAAATTTTTTTTTCATAACTTGAGAACCGCTCATCCGATCTTTATCATTTCTTCAGCAAAAAGATAGATATTAATAATGACTAACTATCTCTAGAAGGTACAAATCATCTATCTACAAAACTGTGGGAGATATGACGTTTTTTCGATATTGCGGGGGCGGGAGGGGGCGTGGCAAAAATTGAAAATAAACTTGATCTGCCTGCAAGTATAAGAAGCATTTGTCCCATACATGTCAAACCTCTATCTCTTACCATCTCTGAGATCTGTTTGTTCATACGGACGGACAGACGGACAGACGGACGGACAGACGGACAGACGACAGACGGACAGACGGACATGGCTATATCGACTCGGCTGTTGATGCTGATCAAGAATATATATACTTTATAGGGTCGGAAATTATTCCTTCTCCCTGTTACATACTTTTGCACAAACTTAATATACTCTATGTACCTTCGGTACAGAGTATAAAAAACTTTTAATCTTTTAAGTCCTGGAGTATGCCCGGCAGGAGCTTGAAAATTCAATCTCGACTTTCAGCATATTCTACACAATTCAATCCTATAGGAGATTGACCCATGCCTTTCGAACTTGAAGCATTCCAAATGTGCTTACTTCAATCCCTTTCGAGATCACATGTCCATAAATTGGAGCGAGAGCAAAAATATAATTAGCCTTTTTAGACCGATGGGATTGGTGATGTGCGATGAAATGCCATTCCATTCATGTTCAGTGCGCGTGGTCGTGGGTTCGAATCCCAGTTGAGCACAACAATTTGTATATTTATTTGTTTTTTTTTCAGAAGTCTTAAATAAACCAAGTTGGAAGTTGATAAGGATGTCCAAAGGCTTGTGGCCTGGCGGAGGAATTAAGAAGAAGAGTTGTCTTTCTTCAAATTAAAATGTCAAGCATTCTAAAATGATACAGCTTTTTGAATTAAATTATTTTTTTTTTCTTTAATTTTTTTGGTAATTCAATATCTTAAAGGATTACCCCGGAATATTTGTAATCTTTCTTGGGAAAAAAGGCGGACCAACTCAATCCTTTTTCTGATCTGTTAAAGCATTTCCGGGATTACGCTTAGGAATGATTTGATCCTGTATGGATTGATTTATTTTGAGTGTGCTATATTTATAGCATAAGCCTACCATTTTTAAAAAACTGTTTCGGTTATTATACCTGTACCCATTAAAAATGGCTAAAATGGGACCATGAAGTTGTGCAAATGTATGTAACAGCCAGAAGGCAGCACCTCCGACCCTATGAAATTATACATTCTTGATCAGCATCAACAGCCGAGTTGATTTAGCTATGTCCGTCTGTCCGTGAGTCTGTCTGTCTAGGTGTTTGTATGATCTCAAAGACTAGAATAGATAGAGCCACAAATTTTTGAATGTATTCGTCGTAGACTGGCCTTTAAAAATACCGGGGGCAAAAAGTTTCGGTCGGTTAGATATAAGAAATTTACTAGATCGGCCTTCATTTAGTGGACGCGCGCACGCCCTCAATCGGAAATTTTAAATACATATGAAACGAGAGAGGTGCGAAGCTATTTAACGTGTTCGCAGCGTATCTTAGGACCGTCCAAAAGTTGATTTTAGGGTGGGTAGCGGGGAGGGCTGTCTTGAGAACTGCTAGCCGATTTTTATCATTCTTCGGCAAATCGACATTTTGTTAAATACTAACTATCTTTACTGCGGCCGAATCTCATCTTTAAAACTGTAGGAGATATAACTTTTTCCAATGCGGGGGCGGGGGGGGCGTGGCCAAAATTTGAACAAACTTGATCGCGGCAGATAAAAGCGCTTACTGCCCATATGCAAAACCCTATCTCTTACCATCTCTGGATCTGGTGTCTACCATCGGCTGTTGATGCTGATCAAGAATATATTCGATTTGAGATTTTATATGGACCGCTTTTACTCTACGATTAACGGGTATAAAAATAGAGGAAAGCTAACCCCGAATTTATATACCCTTGAGCACAACTAACATATATTCATCCAAAAATTTGTGTTGAGACCGATACTATTCATAACTGGAACGTAAAAAATACGCTACCATTGAAAAACAAAAAGCTTTTCTCACCAAAACTATTTTTTCGACCGATCATTCCTATGGTAGCTATATGTATAGTATCCGATCTGATCAGACTTGACAGAATTATGTGTTAGCACATCATATTGATCAGTAACGAGTTTGGGAGCGATAGGATATGAAAACAAAAAAAAATTTTATCTTATTACACTTACCGTACTCTCTTTCTATGATGTGGTACTTAGTAATTATCGTTGCTTTTCATACAACTTATTACTATAATGTGGTGAAAGCATAAAATATTCATAAGTACGGGGTTTTGGGAGCGATAGCATTGAAAACAAAAAGTTTTTCTCACTAAAACTACTTTTTCAACCGATCGTTCCTATGGCAGCTATATGCTATAGTCGTCCGATCCGGCCGGTTCCGACAAATGTGTAGCGTATTTGTACCAAATGACTTCAAAAAGTTTGGTTACGATAGCTTTAAAACTGACGGAGGAGATAGCATAGAAACAGACGGACAGACGGACACATGGCTATATACAACTCAGCTCGTTACGTCCGCTAATCAAGAATCATCGAGACTGTATATGTACGTTTCGCTTTAAATTTCTTTTAACATACAAAAACAAAAGAAAAAAAAACAAGAACATTCCTACTACCTTTTTCTTGTGGTTTCTTCCAAAATTCGTATTCTGCTTAGCTTCAGAAAGTATTATTTCTTCTCGGTGATTGTTACGCTTAACCGAGTGTATGTTTTTTGGCAAATAAAAATAAAAATACTATAATAAAATATTTAAAGTGCAAAGTATCATCAACTATAATAAACATCATCAATTTACAATTACAGGTAAAAATATTAAAAGTAAAAACTGATAAAAACATAATATATTTTGTTTGTTATTTTAAAATTTTTTTATTGTTACAGATCAAGGCGATAAAATCAATAGTCTCTTGGAGTAAAGGCAAAGGCCGAGGAGGAAGTTTTTGCGCCTCCATGTATTTCTATAATTATATTTTAATTTTTATAATAATATATACAATTTGAATTACTTTTTCAGCCAGCATACCTCTCCTGAGGAAACCAAACCGGAGGAGCACTTTCGGGGATGCTTTACATATAAATAAATAAAGCCCATTATGAAACTGAAGTGTGTAATAAAAAATAAATAAACACTACAATAATAATTATTATTTAAATTAAATGAGTTGATAAATATTTTGGCATATATATACATATATAGTATATTAAATTACAGATAACTAGTAGTTACTGGTGTAGCAGGGTGCACGCCACAGATTACTTTTCGGTAGCGTTTCGCTAGCTCCAGAATCGCTAACGTGTTAGGACATGCCCATACAAAGTAATTTGAGCGGTAATCCGCGGGGGAATATTAAATCGCTAGCGATTGCGCTAGCTACAAAGAACTGAAGGGTATAGATAGAATAAGAGCCACTTATCAGCGCTTGTAATTATTATTCCCAATATAAACCCCACAATGTAAGATTGCTTAGAAGATTATACTCTGTACCCATTATCCTGCAACTTTAAGTTTAAATCAAATCGGAGCAAAACCAAGGGCGAAAACAGCAGGACTTTAATCACTTTCAGGTTGATGCCTAATGCCTCCCACGTGAGAAGTGCGATTGAAGTACGAACTTCTGGCATGCTTTTATGTTTTGTTCTACTACCATACAGGTCCATTAGAAGTACCTGTTGTATGCGCTGTGCAATTGTTTGTTGTGTTGGGTCAGTTCAGTTTAAAACAAACTGTAAGCAAATTCATCTACTCAAATGGGTCGACGTGACTTTTATGAAAGCTTTTCAAAATGTCAACCAACACACAAGCTACATTAATATCTAAATAAAAGTAGCTCTACCACTTTCTTGAGATACTCATTTGTTATTCGACTTGTTTCACCTTTCGACTCTTGGCCCCAGAGCCGGCAAATCATTCTTCGTTCAGTTTAGCCACAGCATTCAAACCCAACAGTCAGACCCTCTCCGCTTTAACAAAGTCTCTAACAGTTCGCTTCGGGCATTGACCTCTGTAAGCCAAAGAATCAGTACCAATCCAAAGTTAGCTAATTATGCAAATGCCGGCAGCTGTTCAGTGGTTGTGGCTACTTCAAGTGACGCTGGTTTGTTCTACAGTTGCTAGTGCCAGCCATAGGGAGGATGAGCTCAACGCTCTACTCAGCACGGAAAACTTCATCATCGATGAGTTGCGTGATTATATAGATCGACTGGAACAGCAATTGGTGGACATCAAAAGGGAAACTTCCCTTATAGAGCAAATACACGACCAGGTGGGTGCCCAAGTGGAGGAGCATATGGGAAACCCGCTCAATGTGCTGACCATACTTAAGCGTTTCGAGAGCCTTTGGCCTCGGCTGGAGCAACAGGCGAACGCCATTCACAACCTGACCTTAAGGGAAAAATACCATGGGCAGGACTTAGAGCTCGAATGGCCCACCGAAGAGGACTATGAATCAGCCTTAATTAATTTACTGCATCTTCAGTCGGTTTATGACCTGGAACCGTCAAGTCTTTCGCTGGGCGTGGTGAATGGTCTGAAATTGGGGTAAGTGGCCACGGCATGTGTTTGCCCAAAAAACAACCAAAAACTCTTTGCATAATTAAAGCTCAGCAATGTCCTGGAGCGATTGCCTGGAAATGGCCATCAAGTCGGAGCAAAAAGATAAGGCCAACTATGCCGTGGCCAAGTTTTGGCTAGAAACCGCGCTGAATAAGCTGCCAAGCGCCATCAATGCCACGGATGGGGCAAGCGAGTGGGAACGGGGCAAAATTCAAATTTTAGAAAATACTTTGAACCTGGAATACCGTGCGGGTAAGCTACTTCGATGAAAGTTAAGCGATTTCATTCTTTTGATTACATGGCGAACAGGAGAATATGCTCGTGCCCTGGCAACTGCTGAGGAGCTGCTATTGCTGCGACCCACCAGACAGAGCGTGCAAAAGATCAAGGCAAAGCTGGAAACAAAACTGAAGTTGCCCCCAGGGAAGCAAAAAATGCAAAGGCAAAGGAGAAGCAAAAGGCAAAGGCAAGTAGCAGGCAATAATTTAATTGTAAGTTGGTAAATTGGCTAAATTAAAACCATTCCCAATTATAATTAATGCTAATTATGCCTGCAGAAGAGCATTTCATATTCAAGCAATTTAAATACCCTCTACCTAAAATCCCCTTAGAGTATATATATTTTAGATCAGCTTAAACGACTTTCTCAATTGTTTTCATTATTTCTTCAGAGCAAAAAATCCAGCGAAGAATTACTTGTAGAGGAGCTGTGTCGTGAGGCCATCCATCAGATCACTTCGGGAAGTCGCTTCACGCACTGCCAATTGGATGGTAGCAAGACCTTCAATTACCTACAGCCTCTGCGCTTGGAGCTACTCAGCTCAGATCCTTACATTGCGCTGCACCATAGCGTTCTTACCACCAAGCAGACAGATCAGCTAGTTGAACTGCTAGACGAGATGACACCGGCCAGCCAAACGAAGAAGACAGCGCATGATTCACCCACGTTCACTCCATTGGCTCAAAAGAAATTGCGTCACCTAATTCGGCAACTGGGTCTGGCCAGTGTGGATGCACGTTGGAATCACTGGCAGGCGCGTCGCCATAGCCACGAGCATATGATGGGACCCGTGGAGGAGCAGAGCTCACACTCATCCGTGGCACGTGTCATGCTAAATGTGCGTATTGTGTTTTATACTAATTAGCTGATTAATATGTCACTAATTGGAATTGGCCCACAGCTACAACAGGCGAACATGGGAGGGGCCGTGGTCTTTCCCCAACTGGAGCTCAGCGTTAATGTTCCCCATGGTTCGCTACTTTATTGGCGAACACGTAACGAAAACGAGTTTTCAATGAAATCCGATTATCGCTGCCGCCAGGCTGTCTGTCCCGTTGTGCTTGGCCTGCAATTGTGTGAGTAGAGCAAATTTGCAACGTTCTAGAAGAAGAAATTTCAAGGTTATCATTGCTTCTGTCCACCATCTGGTAGTAGACTTTTCTCAAGCTTATATAGGTAAAAAAAAAAAAAACTCATTTTGGCAGATTATTGTTTTTGCCAATCCAAATGGAATTACTGAACTCGATTTGATTATGATTTGTACTAGGAAACGGCTCTTAGTTTGAGTTTGACTGTCTGACTTTAATTTGAAAAAGATATCCTAAATATTGAAAACTTTTAGTACAATTTTGGGGGAAATTTGTTCGCTTTAGAAGTAGTAGAAGTGGTTCATCCACAGTAGTTGGTGACCTAATATCCCTAGCGCTGCATCCTCATACTACATTCGGACACCCGAGCGAGGAGTGGCTAGAGATCGAATCTTTCAGAGGTTCATAGTATATAGTATCATATTAGAATCAGCGTCTTTATCAGCGTTAAGAGCCGAGACGATACAGCAGTCTGTCTATCTATTCAGCTGCTTTTATACCATAACAAAATCGAGTTTTTTTTTAGTCTTGGAAAATTTAATCCCCCCCAATATTAAAGTTTGAACCTCTTGACCTGATTTATATACTAAGTCTCTAGTATCTATCTATTCTGAATGTGCACTTTTACATTTAACTAACAAATGATTAAAGGATATAGGGTATATTGGTGTCGGCCCACTCAACTATAGCGCTCTTACTGACTTTCTGTGACTTTTATTACATAGAGTGCAGTTGGCTTTCAAATTGTTTACATTTGTCTCCCAGGTTCAGCATTTTAACATTAAGCTCTAAATACAATCGCTGCTATGCTCAGGCTGGCTTTCGCCTAATGCATAGATTACACTCAAGAATATTAACGGGAGAGTTCCAGATCGATCAGGATAGATTTTATACCGTATTGTACTTAAAATTTAGAGTATTTTTTATACTCTGTACCAAAGGTACACAGAGTCTGTCCGTCTTTCTGCATTCAGCTCCTTCTCCAGGTACAGAGTTTGTTAAAGTCGGGCTTGACGGACTTTCTCACTTGTTTTATCTCTGACGTATTAAATTAAGTACGAAACATTATGGAATTAAAAAACGAATGTTAATATTATTAAAATGCGCACAAACGTTCTCGAATCAAGAATATTTTGAACTAGATCCTAGATTAAAAGATACTTCTTAGTTCTTTTTATACTCTGTGCCAAAGGTATGTAACAGGGAGAAGGAATCATTTTCGACCCTATAAAGTATCTATATCTAAAGTATCTAAAACTTTTTTTAATGCTGTCGCTCCCAAACTCGTTACTGATTAATATTTTGTGGTAGCATACACAATTCTACAAAGTTTGATCCAAATTGGATGACTATACTATATGCTAGCTGCCATAGAAACGATCGGTCGAAAAAGTAGTCCTAGTAAGAAAAACTTTTTTTTGTTTTCAATGGTAGCGATTTTCAACTATTTACTACTTTTGGAGAGTTTACCAAACCAAACCAAAAGTGAAAACGTAAAAAAATAGACAGATACTAGTCTTGGGTAATTTAGAAGTATTATTTTGTAAAAAAAATGTGTTTTATCTTAATATCTTATATATCGGGTGCGTTCCAGAAATCTCTAGAGATTTTCGTACTAACGGTTTGTATTTTGAACTGTAAAATATAAGAATAAGGTCGGCTACTAGAGATCAAAAGTCGGATAAAACCAAAGTCATTTGAATATGAAGATGAGTAACGCCATACGATTTTTTGCACACGATTTATCGGAGCTGGCTTTTCAACTTTTGGCTCTCTTGAAAAGCCAGAGAGAGAGCGCTCTGGAGCCAGCCGCTTTTTTGTACGCATACAGCGACAGCCGACGACTGTAAGTGAGCTCACGTATTTTTAAGCATTACTCACACAAGCAAGTGCATTCCATTTTTAGATTTTTATGCTCTCAACTTTGTGTGAGCGGAGCAGTGTTGCCAATTTGTCCTTTTTGTTGGCAGATCTGTCCTTTTGAAACTGCGATTTCGGAAAAATTTTGAAACGTCCCGTATCCGGAAAAAATGCCTTTTTTATTTTATTTTATCCTTTATTCATCCTTTTTTAATTTTTCTAAGGCTGCCTTCACACTGTTCGATACATGACCAATGATATCTAGTAGGCCCGCATTTCCCCATGAAATTCTATGAATTTGACAAGGTATTCAAATTTAAAACAGAACAAAAAGCAGGACTACTAGACTATCATGTGTCATGTGTCAAACAGTGTGAAGGTAGCCTAAGTCGCTCACACACTTTATCAATTGAAACTATGTGGCGTCTCTTTCATATTGATTTTACGCCTTCGAAAAGGATTTTTCAAAGCGATTCAACCTTGCTTTTATTGAGTGTAATCAAAATCAAACGTATCGAGAATCGGTTCACTGCGCTCTAAAGTTATGTTGTTCAAAGGTATGTTGAACCGAAAGACGATAGTTTCTTAAAAAAAAAAATAGTTCCACCAGATTCCCGAATAAATATTTTGGACGATGATCTTCAAGAGGACATCTAATAATACTTGTACTTGGGCTACGAGTTTGACACCTCCTTTATAACTTACCGCGTATTTTTGCATTAATACGCTTATTCTGGATGTCGAACATGAAGAAAATAAAAAATAAATTGGATGAAAATATTTTACGGGAAAATAAAGAGCCAATATTTACAATATTGTAAGCACAATTCACGTTGTCCAATAAAAACATGAAGAAAACGTAGTTTCGGTATGGATATTTTGGATCGGATCAAAGATATCCTAGTTTACACCAGAATGGTGGGTTTTTAAAAAATTTGAAAATCGGTCAACAGTTACTCCTTCAATTTTTGTAACCATTTTGGAAAAAGTGGTTCGGAAATAATCGCATTTAAAAATTCGAAACTGTATTCAATAAAATTAAAATTATTTTTGATAGATTTCGAACATGGATTTGATGCATTTGGGTGTTAGCTTTCACCGAAAAAATTTTTTTTACCAAAATCGGTTAAATGGTTCTCAAGAAATTTGGGTCAAAATGCGTCAAGACGGTAAAAAAAAAACTGAAAAAAAATTCCAAGTGAATTTTTTTTTCCAAAGACAACTTTTATAACTTTTTTCTTTGAAGTTTTTTGATAAAAAAAAAGATATGAAATTTGTAAAACTACGAGGGTTGAGGAAAATTTTATCATATAAAAACAAGTGTTTTTGTTTATTTTTGTAAAACATATTTTCTGATCTACTTGAAAGTCTTACAGGATGATTATAAGATCCAAATAGAAAGTTGAAGCAAATATAATAAATTTTAAAACACACTTAATCGGAACAAATGCTTTATACGTATATGCACACGAAATTGTTGCTGATAATACCATTCTCGATGAAGTGCTATATGAATTGATCGAAAATATTGATATTCAATATATTATTTCGTCGCCAACAAAAAAAATAGCTGCATAGTGCAAAACTAATATAATATATGGCAGTTCGGCATCTTAGAGATTATATTGGTCTTTGGTAAAACCGTACGCATTAAATCTACTTGGCTTTGAGCAGTCGGGTTTGATTCGCTCAACTTTTGTCTTTTAATCCAGTAGCCGGGCATATTTGTGGCACTTCACATATAAAGGTAAGCAGGTTTAATTCGATTTTTCCCCCAACCCCCAAAATTTTTGGAACACACCCGTATATCTTTCTTCAGATGTATATTATGTACATTTCACAATTTATTTGAATATGGACGTAGCCCAAGACCTAAATGTAGTGTCAAAGTTTAACGTCTTACCAATTTTATGTACAATTCCGTTTCTTTTCGTCGGCAATTAATGCTCTAATATTAAAGCTACACCTTTAACCCTCATACAATATTAAACCGTGCCACTTACTTTAATAACCAAAAATAAAATTAGCTTTACAGTTTTCCATCTTTACCATCTGCCAATTAATTTCCATATTGTTTTTTTTTCCAAACATAGCGGCATGGACGGAGCTCAGTTGAACAAAAGCCAACACAACTCCACCCCTGGATCGAAGCGTGCGTGTATATTTTACCATTTACAATTTCATTAATCTCCTTCGTGTAAATAAAAACACCCACGTTGACATTTTATTGAATTTCCACCTTTTATTAAATTTGATGTGCCAGTTTTTTCGTTTTGAACACAACTGGGAGCGGTCGCACTCGCATATTGGCAATTAAAACCGTATGTGCCGTGTAAATATGCCGAGTAAATAACCTTTTCAAACATTTCTGCATCGCTGATAGTCACAATTAACACAGAGTTGTGGATTTTTTTATGTTAGCCCCTTGACTTGACTTTGTCAGGAGGAAATAGTTAAAACAAAACACAAGCAAGTCATAAAACAAATGTTAAACATTTGAGACGAGTGTAAATCAAATGCGAATGAGAATCAAAACAAACAATAGATGCTATAATGAATTTTACTTGGCAATTAATTTAAAATTTATTGCTCTATATTGGCAGCTTGAAGTTGAGTTTGACAACATGAGAATAAATAATAAAAATACTTGAAATGTTAATAAGCCATAAAATTTATTAAGAACACTTTCCAACACTGACCAAAAAGCAACAAACTGCATTATCAAATATCAAACAACGCCTGGCTAATTAGTCTGATTTCATAAGCTGCCACACAACACGGCAAATCCAAAACGCGGAGAACAGATCTCCGAAACGAGCTCATGATAAACATCACTAAATCAGCTCGCAGCCATAAAACACCTTTAATTGATATCGAAACCCGTATGCTCTTCATTAGACTGGATAAGAATACAGTTTTCTTCACAGTCCGACTATCTTGAATTTGGCTAAGCAACTAGTTTGTACCCCGGCTAAGCGTTGATTTGCGTGTGTGCAAAAAACATACAACAACAACGACCACCTGTCATCACTGGTTTTATGAGCTGATCTCTGGGATGTTCGGATACAAAACGTTTAGTTGGCAGTGAGACGCGCCGAGCTGCAGACGGGCAACGTTAAGAGACAAGACGAAGAGATAAGAATTGTCAGCAAGGATTAAATAAGTTACGATGCAAAAGTTTCTTCTGCTGGTGGGACTGCTCTACAGTCTCGGACAGTGCTGCCTAGCCTCGGATTACTTTTCATCCATTACAGGACTGGAGCAACTTTTGCAAACGGAAAACATTTTAATGAGGGATTTGAGCATGAAACTGAGAGCAACTAAGGCATCACTGCAACAGCTGGAAAGGTGAGTGGCAAAGAAATCTTGGGGCAGGTCTTTTGGAGACTTTGTCAGCTGTTTCTAAGCAGATTTGGTGCTTGGGAATCTTTGTACTTTTAGGTCATGCCTCATTAACAGTCGAAGTTGAAACTCTGAAAATTAAATGGTATTTACGTTCTTTCAATCAAGTTTGCGAACCGCTTAGGTTTTTATTGGTTTTAAGAATCTAAAAACGCTTGGTTCTATACGTACCCTCGTACCCTCGTGTAAGCTTAGCAAATTTCTTCTGCAAAAGCTCGCTCCAAAAGACCTATATGGGATAGGAACCGAAATATATTTCAGATAGATCACTTCCAAACTGGGGGACTAGTCAAATCTAAACCTTCTCTATTCCTCGTTCTGACCAAGAATATATTAAGTTCAGGGAATCGAAAGTGAATGACAATTAATTTATTTTATATGACGATTGAAACACAGTGGTCAACCCCATACTTCTTATCCTGGAGCATTGCGTCTTGGTTTTAAGGAAGGAATTGAGTATTAAAAGAATAAGTCACAGATGAGAATTTCTTAATCGTTTGTATTTATTTAGAAGGTTTATTTAATGTTTCTAACAGTTTGTAAATGGGCAAGATGTAAATGATTCTACTATACTAGCTGTTTCAAGTCTTATTCGTTTTAATTTTTTTATTTTTTCATGCTTCATTTTGTCATAATTGTTTAGTTTTTCCTGAGTCTTTAATTTTATCTGCTTAAAATTTAAATTTAAGTTTTTTTCCCAAAAAATTAAGTAAATTCTACTTAACGAACAGTATTTCTAATATGTTTCCATTAATTCTTTCAAATATTTATCATAACATTTAAAACAATCCCACTGACCCAGTTCATTAATGTCATCGATTGGTATGCCAACTGCCAAATAGTTAGCAACCGCCATTGCGGTGGATTCCCTTCAATCGACTCAAATCGGTGTCCCTGTTGTGTTTTTGTGTAAATATAAAAAAATGGCCAGAACTCACGCGGTGTTAAGTCAGGCAAACATGTTGGTTGGATATGATGGCATGGGTTGAAATTCTTTTGAAAAAAATCATGAAAAAAACTATAAAGAATTAGTTGGCGTAATATTATTGTGCAAAAATCAATAATAAATCCGGCTTTTTTATGAGAAAACTCTAAAAAAATATTTTTTGTTCGTTCTGTTAGTTTTTATACCCTGTACCCATTAAAAATGGGTAAAAGGGGATCATGAAGTTGTGCAAATGTATGTAACAGGGAGAAGGAAACATTTCCGACCCTATAAAGTATATATATTCTTGATCAGCATCAACAGCCGAGTCGATTTAGGCATGTTCGTCTGTCCGTCCCGTCTGTCCGTCCGTCTGTCCGTCTGTCTGTATGAACATCTCGATCTCAGAGATGGTAAAAAAATAGAGGTTTGACATGTATGGGACAAATGCTTCTTTTATCTGCACGCAGATCAAGTTTGTTTCGAAAAAACGTTTTATCTCCACAGTTTTGAAGATAGACGAATCGTACTTTTGAGATAGTTAGTAATTAGCAAAGCGTTTGCCGAAAAATGACAAAGATCGAATGAACGGTTCTCAGTTATGAGCAAAAAAGCGAAACCAAGCCCCCGCTACAACCCTCCCACCCAAAAAATGTAGCATACTTTTCGGATGGTCCCCTTAAGGAACGCAGGAGCACTGTTAAACATGTTTTTTTATGAGTAACGGGTTTATCGAAGTCGGTTAGAGCCGACTTTAACTTACGCTCTCTTTGTCAATTGTAAAGGGTAGATTGAAGGTCGGGCTACTCGGACTGCAACGGTCTTACTTGTTTTTATTGGGCTTTTCGAAACTCTTTTTATAGTCTTGCAAAGTGGTATTACAATTTTGTCCAAATGTTTGATCAAGAATGGCATTTAGGAAATTATTTATCGTTACCAACTTCTAAATAAACTATATAAATTCATTGATAACTGGTTGTTTGTCTCAGTTTTAAAGCTATCGAGGTGAAAAACGCACAGAGACTCTTCTTATGAATATGGTCAAGCGTGGGTTTTCACTTGTCGGTTTCATCCAATTGATTTTACGGACATTTTGTCACATCGGTTGTATTTAATCCTATTATGGCTCGCTCTCTTCGGTTTCCATATTTCACGACTTGGCTATACACGGCTTACTAAATGTTACGGTCTTAGTGAAAAAAAATCAGCGGGTCTTCTCATCATCGTCCATTCCATACAGTGTGACCATCCTTTGATTTTTTAAAAACCCCATAACACTAAGATTTCAGTACATTTGTAGATATTCACAACTTGGCGTTTATTTTACAAATTTCTTAAACCAACAATAGCAGCGATGCTAAACGTGAGCCAACAGAGAGAGAGAGAGAGAGAGAGAGTATAGTGTGCCAACAAGTGAGAGAGTATTAGTGTGCGAAATTAAAGCTCCGTGAATTTGCTTCGACCTAATCGCTTCGAACACTGGCTAGCGAATGACGTCTTTCTGCTCTCTTGAACTCAGCTTCGGCATATGTACGGGTTGGGTACGTGTGAATAGCGAAATGAGGCCATCGCTGCCTTACCGATGGTTTAGATCAGCGATTGTCACCGGATGTCTCCAGGCACCAAAGACAATTTTGCTACTTACACATAAACGAGCCGAAAGTTGGGATAAGTAGTGACTAGTGTCTTAAAGAATTTTCTAAATACTATTTCAATTTATTTTTTTTCCAGGGATTTGGGTGGCCATAAATATTTTTTATGACTTTTCTCGAAGATCAATATTTGCCTGTCTTTTCAATGTTTATTTGCGATTTCACATAAAAATATATTTGGCCATTATGAATTTCTCAGTTGAACTCGCGTTTTAATAATTCGCTGGATTCGATTAAAGTAGTTTTTCCAAGGTGGGGTTTTCGTTGAGTGATCTTATGGTTCGGTGTTGAAACGGCTGCAGCCTTGAAAGATAGTTAATTGGAGGACACGAACATAAGACTTTAAAACATAGTTTATGATTGGAAGAATAACTGAGGTTCTTAGAAAATCATTAAAATTGTTCAGATATTTAGCGATAATGGCTGGATATGATGAAATTGAATATACTATGAACATACTTAGCAGCTAATATCCCGTTTATACTGGAAGCAGCAATGTCGAAGCTGCGAAAACCTCCAGCATGCGTTCATACCCAACCCGCAGCTTCAAAAACAGATGTCAGCTAATACATAGTATCAATGAAAGCTGCGCTGCAGCTTGAACGTTTCCACCCAGACTTTGTATTTCCTAAGGGAAAAATTATCACAGCTTTGATTTTGAAAGTGTGAATAAAACGTAGTTGTGCTTCTAGAAAAAGTTAATTTAATTAAAGTTTTCAAAATTGAATTCAACTTTTTAGAGGAGGGACGAAGATTTCTAGTTTCATATTGGTTGTCTCTCATGGCTATAAAAATATCATTTCGCACTTCTCTTTTTCTCTCCTTCTCTAATCTAAATCTGGTGATAGTTTGTGTCTCATCTCACTCTCAATTGTTTAAGCTGCTTTTACTGGTTCTGAGATTTGTATTGTGTTTGGCAGCGATCATAAAAACTATTATGAATTGGGAGGCACAAATAAATTAGAATTAATTAAGTCGGATTGTGTGCACGACAACAAAAGTCATAAGTCGGCTAAACTGGTAATTAACGCTTGAAACCTGTCGAACAGTGAGCTATCGGCAATTGAGTTGGAACAGGAATTGGCCACGAAGGATACGGAAAATTACCTAACAAATCCGGTGAATGTTTATCGATTGATGAAGCGCCTAAAGGCGGACTGGTCGCAACTGGAGACACGCGCCGAGCAGCTGAGTCAACAATTGGGTTAGCTCCTATGTCTACTAATCGACGCGTTTTCTAATAATAATATGTGTTTCCTTATTGATTTTAGACTTTAATCTAAGTCGCCACTTTGATTTGAGCTTCCCCAGCCAGGAGGATGTCGAGGGAGCAGCCTTGGCTCTGGTGCGCCTGCAGAGCACCTATAAATTGGATGTGGCGCAATTGGCCGCTGGCATACTGAATGGCATAAAATACGGGTAAGCAATAACCAGCCGGGCTTAAAATACCTGGCCCGATCCCAACCCCCTTCAATCATATTCATTTTTAGCACCGACATGAGCTGGCAGGACTGCTTTGTGTTGGGTCAACAACTCTTTGAAATGGAGGACTACAACAACACCAAAGTGTGGCTGCGCGAGTCCATGGAACGTTTGCGACGTCAGGGCCAGCCCCAGCCCCCGCCTCTGTCGGACACCCTTAACAGCATGGAGTTGGTGGCTAAAAGTTTGTTCCAAATGGGTGAGCAAAGAGCCTTCAGGCCTTCATTTTGGGCAAACTTCATGCATATTTACTAATCCGCGTGTTTTTTAGGCGACTTCGACACGGCATATGAGTTGAGTCAACGTGTGCTGGAGCTGGATCCGACGCGCATACGTAACTGGCACCTGGGCGACAAGGGCGTCGTATTTCCGCAGGAGCTGGAGCATGACGTGGGCCTGGCGAAGCATTCAGATTCGTACAGTGTGAGTGGATTGTAGAGACCGAGACGTCTCCATTAGCAAAACTAATTTTACTTTTTTAGCTCACGCAGGAGTTCGCGCACTACGAGAAAGTGTGCCGGGGTGAGGTCAGCCCTTCCGCTAGTCAGGAGCGCCCCCTGCGTTGCCGCTACGCCCATGGACATCACGCCTATCGCCTGTTAGCCCCACTCAAAATGGAGGAGCACAGCCTAGAACCCTTTGTGGTAACCTACCATGAGATGTTGAGTTCGCAGAAAATTGCAGAGCTTCGCGACATGGCTGTGCCGCGTATGAAGCGCTCAACGGTGAATCCCATGGCTGGGGGCCAACGCAAAACGTCTTCCTACCGTGTCAGCAAGAACGCCTGGCTGGCCTATGAAGCACATCCCACCATGGTCAAAATGTTGCGTGACCTCAGCGACGCTACCGGCCTGGATATGACCTATTGCGAGCAGTTGCAGGTGGCCAACTATGGCGTGGGCGGCCACTATGAGCCCCACTGGGACTTCTTCCGAGATCCCAACCATTATCCGGCAGCGGAAGGCAATCGCATGGCCACAGCCATATTTTATGTAAGGCCACATGACATTAATCCTCTTTAGCAGTTGCAAAGAATATAATGTTTGCTTCCTTGCGTTTTCCTGGCAGCTGTCAGATGTGGAACAGGGTGGAGCCACAGCCTTTCCGTTCCTCAATTTTGCGGTACGTCCGCAGCGAGGCAACGTATTGTTTTGGTACAATCTGCATCGCTCTCTGGACATGGACTATCGCACCAAGCATGCTGGCTGTCCGGTGCTAAAGGGCAGTAAGTGGAGTGAGTATGCGAGTATATAAAGGACATTATTGTAAAGGTCATCCGAGTTGTTGTTTGCAGTATGCACTGTCAACCAGTGTCTAAAAACTTTGACATGTTTTCTTTGCTTTAGTTGAAGTTTATTTTGCTTTTAAAATCTCAGTAGTCAGTTTCAGGAAATCAAACCGATTCTGCGTTCTGGTTCCGGTTATGGAACATACCTAAGCTTATGTTTCGGTGTTTTGGTTCTAGCAATAATTCGGTATTCGTTTCAGTATTGGTGCCTGGATTTTTATTTCGGCATACCGGTGGTATACCAATATGTACTGGTAAAATATAAAGAAAGATCGATCATTGGTTTTGTATACGACTTCTTTGTCGGATTTCTGACCACCAATTAAGTACATCTTCTTTATTTTGTAAACGAGTTCAGCTTAGGAAATTGAAAATGATTGACGCGAACGGGGAAATACTTTGATTGATTTCGGATATGGCTATAGGCGGTTTTCTCACATTTTGAGGCTTCGACTTGGTTCAGTCTTTAAGATGTCCTATCTATGAGAATCTCATTACACAGGCCAACAAAATGACCACTTTTGTGAGGTCCAGCTCTATTTGTATTAAATTCTGATCCAGTTTTGTGCACTGATTCCAAAACTGGTCTCGGTTTTTCTCCATCAGCTCTTGTTTTCAAGATATCGCGGAAAAAAACATTTTGCTGTTTTTTGGCTTTTAAAAAATTATGGAGGTTACACCGAGCAACAATATCTGTATTTATGAGCTCTATGCGACAGTATACATTCAAAGGTCGCCTAAAAAAATCAATGGAGCATCATCAGCAAACCCAAAAGCGCCTAAATTGGCCTTTGAAGAGCAACTTTCATCAAGTTATAGCAAATTTTTACAACTTAATCGCCGTGTACCAGCCATTTAGGGTGGTTGAAATTTAATTAAAACCACTTAAGCATGTAGCCCAATGGTTCTTCTAATTTCACAAATTTGTTCGCAAACAAATCTTGTCGATGGACAAAGTTACAGGCGGTTAATCCCGAAAAATGAATTAAATTTTATGGCAGAATTACTAGATTGATACATAAAAAGTGTATAGGAAATATTAAAAGACTACTTGATCTAACATAGACCTTACAATTATTGTCATGCAAATGTACAATAACATTCAATCAGTACTAGACTAAAACAATTTGATTTTTTTAGGTGACCTTAGAATGTATACTGTTGCATAGAGCTCATAAATACAGATATTGTTCCTCGGTGTAACCTCCATAATTTTTTAAAAGCCAAAAAAACAGCAAAATGGTTTTTCCGCGATATCTTGAAAACAACAAAAACATCAGCTCGATGGAGAAAAACCGAGACCAGTTTTGGAATCAGTGCACAAAACTGAATCAGAATTTGTCATCAATAAGGCTGGACCAAAATGGCTGTTGGCCAGTGTTATCTTAAATGATTAGCCCTCTAATCTCTAAAAAAGGTTCATGAAAATAAAATATTGAAAATGAGTTTATTCAGGTACAAATTATTTAATCCAAATCTGATTGACTGGACATTAATAAATGGGCTTGTTCAGCAGAATAATTGATCCCTGAGCAGGTATCAGAAAAAAATTTGCATCTAGTAGTTTTTGCTGTTGGAGGGAGCAGTATCACTTTAAAGTAGCATAATATCTTTGATACATGCTCCTGTATCATGATACCTCAAATTGGCTATTATGATGCCGCATTACTCAAGTAAAGTAGGAAGATTTTTGCAAATTTATACTTGATCATGGAGCAAGTTGTTCTGCTGAATACGGTCAATGTTTTTACTTTTAAACTCATTCGATATTATCGGGGTATAGCAGAGTCCGTGTATACTGTGTATGCAATACTGCTCAACAGCAGCGACGTCGACACACCGACACTAAATACGCTACGATGCTCTGCTTTAGCAACAATGCCGCCGAGCAAAATGAACTTCAAGTCAATGGCCAAAAACACGTATGCAATGTCAAAATGTAATTGTGTTTTGTGCCGACCCCTTATTTATAGGCTAATAGGTTTAGCACGTTGAGTACATTTCAGAGGAAAGAATCGAATTTGATGATGATGTGAAATAGAAACTCACGCTGGCAACATTTAACATCTATTCTGCCCGTCCCTAAATGCGTTTAATGCTCTTTAATTTTAAGAAATAGTTTAAATTGCCATTAAATTTATTTTGCATTTTCATAACCATATCAGGCTTCAAAAACGTATGTTGGTGTAGGTGGTGGGCTGTAGAGCGGCTGCGGAAGCGTTGGGATGCCGGCCTTGGTCAGGTAGCTGTTCACATCATCGCACAAACCTAGCGCATGTTCAAATGCTCTGGCATAATGTCATGAACCACAGATTTAGGTAAATTTAACATCTGGGCAATTAATCGAATACTTAGTCGACGGTCTGAATTCAAAACTTTGCGCACACGAGTCATATTGTCGGTGTTTGTCGAAGTCCAAGGTCTTACAGCACGGTCTTCATCGGCGACCTCTTCCGGCCCTCCAAATAGGCCTGGTGTCACCGAAACACACCACTGCTTAATCATATCAAACGTCTCTGTCGCAGATTTACCGCGTTTCACATTTTCACAAATTCCTTTCCACAACTAACCAGCCGCTCGTTCGTTAACTAGGAACGCCCCCTACCGCACCTCCGAAGTACAGTAGCGGCGGAAGAAAATCAGTCCTATTACTTTTCCGACACACCCTGTACATTCTTGATCAGCATCAACAGTCTAGTCGACATAGCCATGCCCGTATGAGCCAGCAGATATCAGAGTTGGAACATATAGAGGTTTGCCAGGTACGGAACATAAACTTCTTATACCTGCAGACAGATCTAGTTTATTTTACATTTTGACCCCCGCAATTTGGAAAAAAGGTCATATCTCCCGAAGGTTTGTAGATTATTTGAGGATTTACCAAAAGACTGATAAAGATCGGATCCACAATACTCAAGTTATGACCAAAAGATTGTCCGCATCGCAGGTACAGAGTATATTTCTTTGGCAGAGCTCTGTGAAATATTACATTATTTTAATACCCGCATTCCTTAATTTAAAGTGGTAAGATATGGCTTTTATATTGGTTAACCCTGACAGAAACAAAAAATCCGTTTCTATTTAGGTTTTTAAAATGAGAACAACTACACAGGTTTACAAAAAAAGCCAACTTTCGCTACGGAGAAGATAGAAAACTTTCCTTTCCTGTTTTGGTCTGTGTGTTGCTAGTATAAATGTGCCCATTAAACCCGAAATTTATGTGATCAAGAAAAACTGGGTATGAGGAGTTGCCTCTAGTTTCACAATTTATTGGTCCCTATCCCAGGCTAAAAAAAAGATAAATTTTGGTACAGTGTGTTATCTATTTAATTTTATTCATCCATAAAAACATACATAGCAGTGGTAAAATTAGCGGCACAAAATTGTCAGGCCTGCTCTCGGTACTGAGTTCGATCAGTTGGAGTTCGTAAAAGTTCTGATTTCTCAGAAATGACTCGAAAATTAAGTAAAAACCGGTTAAAGACACCAATTCATATAAAGAAACTCATTTTTTCAATACACAGCTGAGTGCTGTTCCCAGTGGCGTACCCTGAAATAATTTTATGAATCAACCTTTTTATACCCATTGAGAGGGTATATTAAAATTGTCCGGATGTTTGTAACGCACAAAAGGAAGCAACTCCGACCACATAAAGTATATATATTCTTGATCAGCGTGACGAGCTGAGTTGATATAGCCATGTCCGTCTGTCCGTCCGTCTGTCCGTCTGTTTCTATGCTATCTTCTCCGTCAGTTTTAAAGCTATCGTAACCAAACTTTGCACGAAGTCTGTTGGTCAAAATACGCTGGACATTTGTCGGAACCGGCCGGATCGGATGACTATAGCATATAGCTGCCACAGGAACGATAGGTTGAAAAACTAGTTTTAGTGAGAAAAACATTTTTGTTTTCCCTGCAAACGTGACCGAAGCTCGTAATCATAGGTCCTTTATGCTTTCACATAGTTTCAGCAAGTTTTATGAAAATCGGGCAACTATATAGTATAGCTGGCATACGAATGTAGGTCTGAAAAAGGTTTGATTGTGAAAAACTTCTTTGTTTTCAATGCTATCGCTCCCAAACTCGTGACTGATCAATATGATATGCTAACACACAATTTTGTCAAGTTTGATCCAAATCGGATGACTATAGCATATAGCTGCCATAGGAATAGTCGGTCGAAAAAATAGTTTCAGTGAGAAAAACTTTTTTGTTTTCGATGGTAGCGTCTTTGTACGTTCCAGCTATTAATATTATCTGTCTCAACACAATTTTGGAGAGTTTGATCAAAATCGGATGAATATATCGTATAGCTGCCATATAAAAAACTGGCAGGAATACATCATGCTCTTAGGGTATATAAACTTCGGTCGAGCCGAAGTTAGCTTTCCTCTATTTTTGTATTTACTATCACTCAGTGTGGTCCGAATTTGAAACTTTTTTGAGACGGTAAAAAGCCTTTGTGTTTAAGCTAAAATTGTAATATGAAGACGCAGTTAATTTACATATTGATCTGGAAATGATAACGCTGTTTAATTGTAGAGGTTACTCAAAATTTGTTATAGTGTAACATGTATAATTATCTGCGAATTTTTAGCTGGCTCCAGCGTGATTTGGAAAACATTGACCTCGAGCCAGCTAAGAAATCGCAAATAAAAAACATAGGTCGCTATCCATAACAACATGTATAATTATCTTAAAAAAAAGTAATGAAACTACACCTAAGCGAAACAATTTGATTTAATGAGCGTAAGAACCGTAACCTAAGTCAATATTTGTTGCAGTTTTATTCCGAAATCTTAAGAGATTTTGCTGATGGTTAGTTTGTAAATCTCTCGAAAAGTTCATCGCTGCAACACAGAAATTCGAGAGATAACATTTTTACTGACATTAACACTAGGGAAGCCTATCAAAGGAAATCTCAGAAAATTACAAAATAAACTGGGGGAATATTAATTGCCCGTCCGGATAAATGGCAGCCTTCGGTTGGTCTTACAAACAATTATTTATAGATCGCAAATTTTAATATTAAACCAAATTCAAAATTTCGTTCATTGGATGCATATCCAGCAACATAATGTTGTTTACATTTCCAAAATTAGTTTTGATTGTCAAAATTGTTTGTTTGGTCAATTCTGGAAACTAACCAACAAAGATTTTTGTAACACCTAAAAATTATAATTCAGTCGGAATTTGTTTGGAAGAGGTTGCTTTCTTTGCCGCTTTTAAAGCATCAGCTCTGAGACAATTAGTGCCAGATGAACCCAATAGATAGGACGTTTTAATATTTTCCTCTTTGCTATAGTCTCCCTTTTCCAAACTAATTTCGTTGAAGTAAAATAAATGTGAAATAAAGCATTTGATAAAACTATTCATATGTCTAAGAACAACTCGCATTGAATTAGTTAATTTTTAAAGTTTTAAGCTATTAACTTAACCCGTCTTAACCTCTTTTAATTAACCTACTTACCCACTTTTATATTTATTTCATTTGCAGTTGGCAACGTTTGGATTCATGAAGCCACACAGACCTTTGCCCGGCCCTGTGATGTGTTCCGGGATCATGAAGTGTCATTAGAATATGAGATTATAAAATAAATGTTGTGATATTTTCTAAACATTTCCAAGTCTTTGATATTCAAGTGCCTCTAACAGGGCTCAAAAGTACTTCACTCAAAGTCGCTAGCCAATTTCTGAGTGTTTTTTTTTGTTCAGCTGTGCTCTGACTCTCACTCACAATCCACCAACAGACCGGTGATGAATTAAATAAAAGCCGGTAAATTTGCATAAACAAGTTCACGGGCAAAGTTTTAGATGCTCATTTGAATATTATTGACTTTGTGACAACTGTTCAGAACAGTGTCAACTTTTAGGCTATCAAGTGAAAGTAATAAGCTGAATGAAGTATAATTTGAACTTTGTTTGAAATACGAATTAATTCTAATTGTGTGTTAACTTGCGCTAGGTTTATTGACCTTATCTTTATTACACACACAAATTCTCAGTTCCATTCAAGCGTACCGTCCACCCTCGAGGGCAGTTCTTTGACCAGAGCTATTAAAGAATGTTGGAACTGCTTAAAAGACCCCCGCAGCTACAAAAGGTGTACGTGCGAGCTTCTCTCAAACGCCTCGAGCTTTTATTCCAGTTGCCAAGACAATCGCGCAAAGCGCAACTCAAACAGTTCCCAACGAACCGCGGCTTAGACAGCAGGCAGAAGCGCTCACCGAGCTGAAGCGCGGCAAAAGCCGGTAGCATATTCAAAAATGAAATATTCGGCACTAAGTGTGAGGTTCTTAGTTTTGGTTCTGCAATTTATTGCAAACAGTGCAGAGTTTTACAGCTCAACGTCGGGTCTAGAGCAATTGTTGAAAACTGAAGTGATTCTTTTGGATGAGCTGCAAAATTATGTAAATGAAATTACACAACAGGCGGAGACATTGCAGAGGTAAAGCCTACAATAATAAAAAAAAATCGATGATAGAGCTCTACAATCTGTGATTTTATTTTAGACAATATTAAATCTACAAAAAATTCTATTTGAAATTATCACTTGAATAAATTAAAAATTGAAAGTTTAAGCTCTGAAAGAATTTTGTCATCACCTTTTGAGCTGGTTTTATGAGTTCTTAGGCCTATGGAAATTTAATGTTTATTAAAATCAGAGACACTCACTGAAAGAGACCACTAAATTAAATAAAATTATTTATTTCAGCTTTTTCTCATTTTTGTTGAATAAGAATTTCCAAATCAGAAACTTGTTTAAATCAATATGTAAATCTTATGCAGTTAAAGTGCAGACACTTAAATAATTGCTCCTGACGCACTGGGATAAGAACTAAATAAATTGAATTAAATAGTACAAAAATCAAAATTCTTAAGAAATATTAAAGAGGTCAGAACTTACACCCCAAACCCCTACCATTCCCGTTTACCATGTGTTTAAAAAAAATAACATTTACATTTTCCATTTGAGTTTTAAATTTTTGTTATTTGGTTTTGTGTTAGAAGATTCTATTTAACTTAAGAACAACCGAACTAAAAAAATCAAATCAATTAATTACCACTCTAAAAGTGATACATAAAAATAAATACATGCATAGGTCTAACCTTCAATTTTAAACGTAATCCCTTACAATAAAATTATAAAAAAATAATAAAATAAGTTAAAATAAATAATTAAAACAACAACAAACTAAAATAAAAAATAATACGTAGAAATTTTACAATTATAATATAATAGTAATAGAAAATTAAATTATAGGTTTAAAAAAAAAAAAGTGATAAAAAATGTAATCCAGTGATAAAATATCAGATTTTGGCACTATTGGGATGTTCTTGGATGGAACACACAAAAAGAGACCAAAACTAAATATAAAGTTGCACAGCAGAAAACAGTTTTCTAATCCTGTGTGGGACATAGGGCATCAACAACTCCTCTCTTTCAACGAACTCTGTTGTTGGCCGTCGCTTTAAGGTCTTTCCGATGCTTTCCGCTTCTCCTTCAAGTTTCTCCATTGCTCTCCTAGCGATATTGCTCTCACTTTTTCGCAATGCATGCCCTATCCAGCTTAATTTCATTCTGCGCATTATGGTGTCAACACTCTCCATATTTAAGCGTTTTAGCAGCTCGGAGTTCCGTATTCTGTCAGGTCAGAAAATACAAAATATGCTACTCAGGCATCGGTTCACATATGTTAGAATTTTCGACACTATCGATATCGAAGTTGTTATTTTCCATGTGAAGGAACTGTATAGGAGCACTGGCATTACGTTAGACTTGAAAAGGCTGATTTTAAGCCAGTGTGGATACGAAGAGCATCGCCAAACGGCCGACAGCATATCCGAAAGCACCCTCAACTTTCTCTATCCAGTGCGACTACGGTGAATTGCTGGACTTGTTCAATGGAATGATCATCCAAAACCTGCGCACAGGATTGTCCGGAACGAAGGTTAAGGAGCTTTTAGATATTTAATCCAAAACGCATTTTCTTTATTTTCCATATAT